>JAOTRH010477909.1:2801-25864 GCA_034768845.1 Heliamphora exappendiculata
GCATCCAATCGACTAGACTAGGCAATCCAGTCAATTGACTAGGCAGTGTGTGCATCAGTCAATTGGCTGGGCAGTGTATGCATCCAATCGACTAGACTAGGCAATCCAGTCAATTGACTAGGCAGTGTGTGCATCAGTCAATTGGCTGGGCAGTGTGTACATCCAGTTGACTAGACTAGGCAATCCAGTCGACTGACTGGGCAGTGTGTGCATCTAATCGGCTTGTTGGGCAGTGTGTGCATCCAGTCGACTTGATTAGGCAATCCAGGCGATTGACTGGGCAGTGTGTGCATCCAGTCGACTGGACTAGGCAATCCAATCGACTGGGTTGTGGCGGTGGAGAATTTTTGTATTTTAGTAGCAATCTAGTCGACTGAGAGTGGCAATCCAATCGACTGAATTGAGTTGGTGGAGGATTCAGTCGACTGACTTGAGATATTTTAGGCGTGGCTTATAAATATCAGTGTTTGGGAGATATTTTGAGATATTATATTTTTAGATCTGGTTTCTCACTTAAAATCTCTGCCTTCTCTCTACATTTTAACGGGCCTGGGGCACGATTTTCAACGATCTGACAGTAGATTCTTGCTATTGGTGCTGGGGACTTCGCATCTATCCGGATAGAATCTCATTTTGTCGAGGTTCGATTTTTAAGGTGTCAAGCTTTTGGTTTAACAAGGTAAGATCCTATACTACGTTATTTTTAAAGGGTGCTACGTGCAGTTGTATATGTTTTTATCGATTAAAAATGCTTAAAATGCTGTGTTTTATGTATAAACCATATTTTGTTCGGGTAAAAAGCATGTTTTACGCTTTTCATGGTTTAGTACATTTTGTGGCGAGAGGAACCTTTGGGGTTGGACTCGTAGTGTTGTGTGGGTTTGGTGAAAGGAACCGTTTGGGTTAGACTTATGCGGATATATTTTGAATGTGATAATGAAAAATGATCGAGCAGAGAACTTCGGGTCTAGCAAGTTTGGGCACGAGTTGCTCCATGGTGAAAGACCAAAAAACTGCGCAGAATTGGGTGTCTCAACCCGTCGGCTAGTGAACCGGGAAAGAAAGCAGGTTCTATCGGAAGTATAGAGTGTCCAGGTACTTCACGGGCCTCGTGTGGCCGGGCGATAGTAATGTGATGGCGTCTATATTCATGTTCGGTAGTGGTGCTTACGTTTTAAATCATGAGTTAGTTGTATCACGCAGATGTGTTGATCACGAGTGTGTGCATGTTTTCTCGGTCGTGTGTTTCGAGTGGAAAATAACGTTTTGGTTACTGCTTTTCTTTAACTGTGAAACGTTGTCTACATTGTTGAAATGCTTGGTTTTGAGGACGAAAAACCATTTTTGAGGCTTATGTAAGTCTGATGGAAAAACATGGAGTTTGATAAAGTAAAATCGTTTTGAGGCTTGTGCTAGCCTCCTAGAAAACTGATGATTTTCAAGATGGAAAATCTTTTGAGGCTCATGTGATTGAGTCAAATTTATGTTATGTGATTGTATAACCTGCTTTACGACTTTCATATCTTTTTAAAAGATTTTCTTTACCCAAAAGTATATTAAAAAGGCTTAGCTTGTGGGGCCGTAACCGTAGTCTCTTGGCTACTTTGTCAAATTAGATAAACCATTGGTAGTACGTTTTTATAAAGGTTTTAGCCTTGTTTGGGCTTTTGGGGTTTCTTTCTTTGTGTTTGGGTAGTTTTAGTAGTTGTTCGAAGGCTTTTTGCGTGATTCGAAGTTTAGGGCATGACAAATTGGTATCAAAGTACTGGGTTCGAATACCTATGAGCTATGAAAAGAGGGTATGTTACCTTGTGAGGAAAGATGTTCGTGTGCTTGGTTCTTTGTGTTTTGAACATGAGCATGTTGATACCATGTATATGTGAGCATGAAGGTTGGACCTTAGGATTGATTAGTATTGTCTTCAGGCGTTTGGATTAACAAACTTGAGAGCCAAGTTAAAAACACGTTTTGCGGACGTGATTTCTAGCAAGGAATCTAAGTATTTCTCTAAAGTGACGTGTCATTCTTGTTGGTTCTCCTCGATATGTATGTTGTGTCTGTATAATCATTGTGGCTATGTGTTAGCATGATTATGTGGTATGTGTTAGATATAATATGATAGATCGACCTTAGGTTGTTGTGTTTCATATTTTCTTATATATCAACTGTACACCCTTCGAGACAATGAGACAGTGTTTTAGGTCTTGAATGTGCAACTCAATTGCTATCAGTTGCAGAGGTGAGGTTATGGGTTGAGCGTCAATCATTTGGTATGTTGTGAAACTCGTCAGTGAGTTGGGGTTAACTGCATGTGGTTGACCTTAGTTGGTAACTTGTTGAGTGTTGGTATGAGCAGAATTGTTCGGGTGTTGTTCGAAGCATGGCTAGTGCTTAATTGTGGTAGCTGGCTTCTTTAGAGAGCCACTGGAAGTTGGAGTCGTGTTATGAATAGCCTTATGAGTATGGGCGATGGGGTGTCAGAGACCCTGAAAATCGATTACGACTGGATTTATGGAAAGTGATAATCCCTTTCGGGGTTTTGGTGTACATGGTTTGGTCATGTAATGGATTAGGTACGTCGTGAGCCATGCTATGTCATGAGTCGTGTACTCAGGATGGGGTATAGACGGGAACATAGTAGATGGGAGCGTAGTAATCCTTGGCTGGGCTTATGTTGAGATAGCAGAATGTGAGTGGTTCTGGAAATATTTCCTGTTAACAGGATGTGAAGGATATGTTGGTGATATGTTAATGGTATGTTGTGGGTAGTCTAAGTAGTCCTAATGACCTTGGACGTTGTGTACCTTCTTGAGATTTGAGAATTGAGTTCCGAGTGAGTAAGCTCAAAGATATGGGGATGAGTATGAGTTGCAGACGTGTTGTGAAGAGCATGATTTACGGCGGTGTTGGAATGTGTAAGGGTTTAAGTTATGATTCTAACCTGCGACGAGTAGCAGTTCTGTGAGATTACTATAAGAACACAGGTTCATGGTCCGGTCGTTGCCTTAGTGATCAAGAGTTCGTGTTTGGGAACCGTGCTAGGTGCACATAACTTAGTGTTGTGACGGTGCATCCTGAGTATAATATCTCCAGAGGTTGTTTATGATCCACCTTAGGTTCAGAGATGGATATCTTGTTTGCCCATGAAAACGAAGTGTGGAGCAATGTGGTTCAGTAGTGGACTGTGTGATATCTGGGACGAAGGGTGAGAAATCATGGGTTACGATACCAGTGATTGATGTGTGCTTTGAGAGAGAAAGTGTGGAAGATGTCTGCATGATTAAGGGAGTTATTAGAGATCTCAGGATTGGGTTCCCTTTGTTTGATGTCGTGCGCTTTCTACGTGAGTTGCGTGGGCAGTGGACTCGAGGCTGTAATGTGATTGTGGTTTGCCTAGCAAGGAGTTAGGTGAGTAAGCGCGACCTTGTGAAATGGGGTTTTGGCGCAATGAGAAGGTTATCGTGTGTCTCCATGTATGACTGGTGACAAGCTTGTAGTCCTATGGGAAGTGTTGTATAAGTTATGAGGATTGATGGTATTCGTATGCGTGCGAATGAGGTCTAAGAGTTGAGAGCATGGTGTACCTGATGATCCGAGTATCGTGACCGTGGTTGACGGCAACTGGTTGATTACGGTCAATGTGGCCTCAAGGTAAGATTTTCAGTGTTGATGGGTATTAGGAGTATGTTGAGGTTGGGTCTTAGTCTCTTGTTGACCCTTTTCTTTCTCTAGACGGAGAGAGAGTTTCCTTGTAGGCAGTCATCTGGTGCGAGTTATTTCATCTTTGTTGAATGTCGATGCTAAGATCTTGACTGATTCAGCTGAGGTTGTGTTTCCTATGAGGTTGAGTTGGTAGCCTAGGAATACTTGTTCTTGTAGACAAGGGAGTTGGTGTTGATACGCGGAATTCCTTTTTGCAGTGATCAGCTAAGGATCGTTAACCGTTGTGTGCGGCTTGTTCTGGATTGTGTGGGTATGATTGTACTTCTAGCTCCTGGTAGGGTGAAAATTTTGTCAGAACAATGCTATTGTGACATTCATACGGTGGGTTCCTGATAAACCTTTATGAATTTGGCTTTGGGGTTCTATTAAGGGCTTTAAACTATTCAGAGTTCCTAGAGTCGAGGAGTGGTCGTCGACTGTGGTAAGTGTTGTGTTTTGGTATAACTGTTTGTTTAGATGGTGGTCCCGAGAGGACGGTAAGGTATAAGTCAAGAAGGATTCGATATTTGAGAAGCCTTGGTTGGTGTGGCCTCTTCGGACCGACGTGATTGTTTGGTTGGGAACAAAGGACGTGGTGAGTTCTGCAGAAGAGGAAATTACTAAGTGTAAGAAGCAAATCTTGGTTGGTTACTTGGCGAACAAGTCTGAGGTTTGAATACTCTACCGTTGTGGATTCAAGGGAATGATGTATGGGTTCTGAACCTAGGGTTGATGTTGGACAACAATCATCTTGTTTGCTTGTCGGATGATGGCGATCATGTTTGATTTGAGGTTGATCTATGGTCTTGGTAGCGGTGATTTGATGGCGAGACGTTCAGTTGTAGTGACGTGCTATTGCACAAGAGTCATGGTTGGGTTTGTGTAGATTGTTGGATACCTATAAGATGTTTGGTCTACATGATGTGTTGGTTCGAGTGACTCGTAAGGGTTAGGTGACCTTGTAGCTTTGATGCCGAATTAGTTTTTAGTTGTGTGGAACCTTGTATGGGACAATGGTGTATCACCTAGTGTTTCTCTAAGGTGAGAAGTGTGGTTCATGAAGGAAGGTTGAACAGAGGATAAAGGTTTTGATGAGATGCATTCTTTGGTATTCTAGGTGAGTTAAGTAAGCTTCTCTCTAGAGTTGGATGTTTGTGTTGTTGCTCGTGGACGGGTGTTATGTTTACCTCAGTGAGGGCGTTGTTAGCGTTAGCAGGGTAACAAGGTGGTATCAAAGTCGGTGGTCATCAGGTGATCGTCAAGAACTTGAGTAAGGTTTGTGCGTGGAGCACGTGACTTCGTGTAACCGATGTCAGGATTTGACAACGTGTGATTGGACTCGTGGCGATAGTCCCTAGTGTGCATGGTGAGATGTGAGTGAGCCAGTGGGTGGCAATGGGAATGAGGGTGATGGTCTCTATGTCCTTCCTTATATCAGAGAGTGCTTGGGATTAGGTACCATGGTGGATTGGTCTAGTGTGATGCATTTATCGCTGGAGTGGTTGTGTTCGGCGAGAGCTATGTTTTGAGGTTTGGTAGTGTGAGTTGGATATGGATTCGACTCTTCATGGATGTCTCATGAATGACAATGGTGTCAGTAGGACTTACCCGTGCAGGCAATTTATGTGGTGACCGAATCTTCAAAACGTGTTTACGTCGTGTGGCGACAGTGTTAGGATTTCAGTTGCTGAGACATTTTTAATATTGTACAGTGTTGTTGGGTTTACATCAGAGGTTGTTGATGGTTGATGAGTTGGTGTTTGGCTTGAGTTTCAGTGTTGAATTTCGGGGACAAAATTCCTTTAAGAGGGGGCAAGTTGTGAGGCCCTGACCCATTTTATTTTTGAAATGTTTAAGTGTTGATGGTGTTGGAGTTAACACCTGACCTTGGTGACGTGTTAGAGGCATGTTTGCATTTTTTCGGGGCTATACAATCTCTTCTATCACTGAAAATAGTTGGAGAAAATTTCAGCGTTGGTTCAGTCGACTGGACTGGGTGAGTCAGTTGACTGGTTTATGGCGATTGAGAATTTTTGTGATTCCAGTAGCAATCCAGTCGACTGAGGGTGGTAATCCAGTTGATTGAATTGTGTCGGTGGAGGGTTAAGTCGACTGACCTGGAGGGTTCAGTCAACTGACATGAGATATTTTAGGCGCAGCTTATAAATATCAGTTTTTGGGAGATATTTTGAGATATTATATTTTCAGATCTGGTTTCTCAATTAAAATCTCTGCCTTCTCTCTAAACCAATTCACGTCCATCAACTTTGAATAATACCATATAAACACTTTAAAAATCTTTTCGTTCAACCAAACATGATTTTAAACACGTAAACTAACTTTTCATGCATTTTTTTAAACGGTAAAAACACATAAAATTTTATGTTTTACCCCTTTAAGACATGAGAGTCTATGACCCTTCCCCGTTAAGTTAAAAACTCGACGTCACAAACTCCGTTGAAAAATAAATATCGTCGAAACGAGATTCTATCTGGATGAACGCAAAGCCCCCGGCACGAATACTAAGAATCTGCTATTCGATTGCCAAAAACTGATCCCGGGCCCACCCCAAAACTAGAAAGAAGGCGGAGGTTTTGTTTGGAAAGAAAGAAACTTAGCTAGCAAGATAAGGGTTCAAAAAAATATCTAACAAAATATCTAGCCAAGGCTGATATTTATAAGCCCTGCCCAGATAGACCGTTTGAGTGGTAAAAAGACCGCTCGATCGGTCACCCCAGCGAGACTTTCCCAACTTTACACCACAATACCTGCCGGTTCTAGCATTTAACCCCACATGCATTTCTAAGTTAGAACATGCATAAAACACATAAAAACATGTTGCTTCACAGAGATAAAACAATTATTAACACGTTAGAAAAACATTATGGAATTAAAACGGAACCGGGTCTCACAACTCTACCCCCCTTAAATGAATTTTGTCCCCGAAATTCGCCATAAGATCAAAAAAGAAAACAACCCCGTCGATCACAATCGACACATGCACGAGTGGTGGTCAGCCAAACCATCCCTATAATAAGGTCAAACATGGTCTGGTCAGGAACGGTGAAGTCAAACTTTAAACAACGGCTAACGACCTCAAGGACACAAGATCTACAAACTTGTTTAAACATCACATCCTCACCAACCGAGTCTCCACACACCGCGTACTACCCAAGAAGTCCATCTATAACTCCAAAGCGGATGAAACAACGGAATGCGATGCTCCTGTATTGATAAAACACTGGCCCAAGATCTGCACACTAAAAAGTACCTTTGTTCATTGGAGTAGCTGCATCATCAGGCACAACCGGTGCCTTGGAAGAACTGAGATCTTTAAGGGTATACACTCGGCCTTGTGTCAATCTAGTTTATTCACCATAACATTGAACTGTCGGCTGCCGTACTGACTGGACTGGGGTATCTCTGTCTATAACTCGAGAAGTCTGAACTGCTGGGTGTTGTTGCCGATAAACCTGTCGATCCTGTGCGGGCAAAACAACTGGTGCACCTGCCGTGCTCATTATACTGTCTCCATGAGGACAATTCCTACGAATATGCCTTGGCTGGCCACACCCAAAACAAACTTGCAGTTCCCTCCCCTGCGACTAAACTGGCATTGAGCTTTGGGGCTGCCTACACTGATAACAGACAAGCTCCTTCTGCTCTGGCCTCCTAGACGAAGCCACTGATGGTGCTGGTGTGGAAAACTACTGCCGTGATCCAAATAAATGAGAACCAAGGCCAAAGGACCTCTGCCTCTTGTTGGAGCGCTCACTTGATTGTGCCTCTACTCTACTCTGCGGTGCTCTAAACTCCTTGGAACCACGAGTTTCATTCAGAGTGTTCTCGATCACTGCCACCGACTTTACCAACTTTGTAAAAACACGTAGCCTCAACCCTGCCACTCGCTCCCTGATCGCTATCCTCAAACCCTTTCAAACGTCCTCGAATGTAACTCGTCTATCACCACTAATTCCGGTGCAAAACGGAACAGACTAGTAAATCTAGCTTCGTACTACATGATACTCATCACCCCCTGAGTGAGAGCATAGAACTCCAAAAATCCCTCACACCAAATCAGGAATAAAGGACCCCCACTGCTCTAGCGGTCCCCTTACTTAGGACCTCTCTGTCAGCTATCCACTCGAGTGGTTTGCCCTATGCTCGAGCAGTCAAAACTGGGTAAAAACCCCAACCAAAAGCTAAAACTAAACCAAATATAAGCCAAACACCTCACAATGACGTTCTCATGCAGTCCCTATACTTAACTATCGTTAGCAAACATATGTAGGCTCAAGTTTTAATTCTTACGCAAGATATGCACACTTAACCGTTCTCACAGAACTCAACATACTCATTTTCTTAATACATGAGAAATTAACAAGGGACCTGGTCCCTACACATATAAATGCACTCGTCAAGATTCCCATTAAGAAATGCAGTTTTGATGTCTATTTGTCAAATTTTGTAATTAAAATAAGCTGCAATGGATAAGAAAATTCAAATAGACTTTAATACGGCTATTGGCAAAAAGGTCTCCTCATAATTTATCCCTTCTTTCTAAGTGAACCATTTTGCAACAAGCCTAGTTTTAAAGTTTTCCACCTTTTCATCTACCAATTTCTTCTTCTTATAGACCTACTTACAATTGATAAATTTTATCCCTTCGGGTGCTTCTACAAGATCACATACCTCATTAGAGTACATAGACTCCATCTCAAAATTCATAACCTTTTGCCAAAGATCTATATCTTTATCTTGGCGTGGTTCATTGTAGTTATAAGGTTCGGTATCAAGTTCATCTAAGACCCTATCATAGGACTCTCCCAAAAATATATATCAATTGGATTGATGAGCAACCCTTTCGCTACAACGTGGTATGACCTGTGAATGCATACTAGCAGTGATACATTATGTTGACACAGATCCCTATGCTCCATCATCTATATTCTACCCTGATTGTAAAACTGACACGTTGATGATAACATCAGCTGGTTAAGAATCTCACATGTCCCGATAATCCTCTCATTATGATGTGGCAATGAAATATTGATAATATTATTGGTTTTTCTCCTCTCGGGTCTTCTAGAATAATTTTATTTCTCGGCATGTGGTTCATTACATAGTCTTCTTAAAAGAATGGAGCATTGATGCTCACAATAACCTTTTGATCATTTGGACCATAAATTAAACCACATTTCATTCCTTTAGGATACCAAACAAAGAAATAAACTTTTATTCTTGGTTGCAACCTATCTGTGTTCTGTTTTAGCACATGTGCTGGATTACCCCAAATTTGAACATATTGCAGACTAGGTTTGCACTCAGTCCACAATTCTATGGGAGTAGTAGGTACTGAATTAGATGGTACTAAGTTAAGAATATAAGCTACTGTTTCTAACGCATATCTCCAAAACGAATAAGGTAATCTGAATAACTTATCATAGATCTTACCATATCCATAAAAGTCTTATTCTTTCTTTCTGTTACATCATTCTGTTGAGGCATACTGGATGCAAAAAATTGGGATGCGATCCTAGAAACTAACAAATAGTCCTTGAACTCTCTGAAGAGGTACTTGCCACTATGAACAGACCGTAGTGTCTTGATACATTTGCCCAGGCATTTCTCTATTTCAGCTTTATACTCTTTGAATTTCTCAAAGCATTCGAACTTATAGTGTATCATATAAATGTATCCATACATTGAGTAATTATCAATAAAAGTGACAAAATAGTCAAAGCCACCTCTACCCTGGATTGTCATAGGTCCAATAAAATCAAATTAAACTAAATTCAACAGTTCTTTGGCTCTATAGCTAATAGTCTAGGCAATCCAGGAGGGGGGTGAATTGAATTTTAAAAATAAATAACTATTTTAAGAACCTTTTCAAAACCCTTTTAATTTCACATAAAGAATTAAAGCTCTTAGCAAAGATAAAGTAATGAAGTGAAATAAAGGAGGTAAGGAAGAGAGAGTAGAAACAGACATTAAGAATTTGTAGTGGTTCGATTTTTTCACAAGCTTACGTCCACTCCTTAAGACTCCTTTTGAGAAAATCAACTATCACCGAATGCTTCACAGGTGCATTCAAAAACCATTACAACACCAAAAAGGTTTTACAACAATTCCTGTTTTTCTAAACACTCTTAAAGTTAGCCTAAAAAGAGCACACACTTACTTAAATGCTATAAGGGTGACTCACCCTTCTCTTTACAATAAATGAGTATATGAATAGGAGAGTGAACACTTACTAACACTCCTTACAAAGATTTTTTAATAAATGTACAAGGATGTTAGTGATTCTAGGGCTTGAAGAGTTATGAGCTTGAGAGAATGTTGGAAAGCTTTTAATGCACTTCATTTTTAATAGAATTAACAACTCAAAACTCAGAAATTAACTTCTTTTATGGCCCACTGAAAAACCTGACCGTTAGTAGAAGATGACGGCAATAATGCTTTGAAATGTTACTGTTGAACCTGACAGACTTTTTGAAAGTTGTCGTATGGTTCGACACTAGGTTTTTGGTGTCGACACTAAATAGTATTGGCCTTGGTTCCTTGAGCAAAAGTGTCGACTTCTTCTTCATGGGTATCAACTCATCTTTTAGTTACTTGCCCTTTGCACCTTAGTATTGACACAGACTTGATCTGCTGTCATCTCATTGAGTTCTTTAGTTCTTCAACTTGAAACTTGGTGTCCACTCAAATCAGAGTAGTGTCGAATCAAATCTTCATGTCTTCGCTAGTGTCGACTCATGTTGGCATTTGGTGTCGACCCAACTAGAGTAGCATTGGACTTTAAGCTTTAATGTCGACACAAGTTGAGGTCGGTGTCGACTCAATTGTTCGTTGGTGTTGACACAAGTTGAGTATAGCCTGAATAGACACTTAGTGTCGATTTATGTGATCTTCGGTGTCAACACATGTCTCTGAATGTTTGGAGGTTCACTTAGTGTCGAATCATGTTGTCATTAGTGTCGACACATGTTTTAGAATGTTCGAAAGGTTACTTGGTGTTGACTTATATATGCATTGGTGTCGACTCATGTATGCATTTGGTGTCGACACAAGTGGAATTCCGCTAAAGATGATGAAGTGTCAAACCATGAACTTTCTATTATCCCCAATCTTACTCTTCGGGTCTTGACATGGTGTCGACTCGAGTATTATCTGGTGTCGACACATCTTGAATTTTGGTCCAATATCTGAAAGTATCGACCCAACTAATTAGTGGTGTCGACTTAACCTGTTTTTCTGCAGAGGCTTAAACAAAATGTTAAAGGTCTCGACCTTAAACTTAATGGTGTTGACAATTGAGTTATCAAGTGGACTTAGCCTATAAGTGTTGACTTAAAAGCTAATTAGTGTTGACACAAAGTACTTGTTTAAGAACATAAAACATCAACTCATTTAGCGTGAAGTGTTGTCTTAAATAACATGAGGTTCGACTCACAAGCATACAGGTGTCGACACAACCATTTTGGAAAATATTTTATTTCTTATCTTTTAAACTTTAATAGAAAATTCTATTAATAAAAAATCATCAAAATTCATAAAAAAGCCCTTGGGTAACAATAGCCTTTGGCGGAAAATGGTCTCATTCTCATTTTCTCTTCTAAGAAGGATTCACAGACTGGAAGTGCCTCTACTTCTAATGAACTCAATGGTCCATTTTCAACTATTCTTAAAATTCATTTTAGATTGATATGACCTAGGCGTAAGTGCCAAAGATACGTTTGGTTCAATTCAGAATGTACATTTCTCTTACATTGTACATTATTAGTGTTACTTAATTCTTCCAGTTTCAGTGTTGGAGAGGTAACAATATTAACATAAAGATCATTCACAAATGTACTAAAATAGATAAAATGTTTATTAACTTTAATAACCACATAATTATTAAAATAAATCGAATATCAATCCTTTACCATTCTAAAAATTGAAATTAAAATCTTTCTAATAGAAGGTACATAAAGACAATATTTTAAAATTAAAAACATATCTCTACTAAAATTGAGAGTAACATTTCCAACAGCAACAGTTGCTACTCTAGTATTATTGCCCATATGAAGATAAATTTCTTCATCGCTAAGCTGTCTGCTCCTACTACGAATTACAAATATGATTAGTGGCTTCCATATCTACACACCAGGTACTAGTAAATAGCACCGCTAAACATGTATCAACAACTACTAAATAAAATATACCTTGATTGTTCATCTTGCTGAGATAAACCAAACATTGCTTCTTCTAGTATTTTATTTGGTTGCAATGAAAATATTTTCCCTTGGGCTTTTTCACAACAGTTTGAGACAAAGGTCTACCTTAAAAGTTGCACCCTTTTCTTCTTATTATCTTTCAGTCTAGAAGTAGAACCTTCTTCAGCAACAAAAACACTAACTAGCTTCCTAAGGACACCTTCAGTTGCTTGAAGTTCTTTAAATAGTTTTGTCAGGAAAAAATCCAGTTTATTCATGTTGTAATTAAGGCAAAACTGCTTAAAGGTATTAGACAGCGATTGAAGTATGATGTCGACCTAGGTTCCTCCATTGATCTCAGCTCTAAAGATCTCAAATTCATTTTGAAGACCAATCATCTTTAGAACATGATCCCTTACTGAGGTGCCCTAGGCCATAGTTGTGTTCATAAGAGATTTTATGGCCACCTACCTAGTGGCACGACCCTGATTCCTAAATATTTTTTTGAGATTCATCATCATATCATAGGCACTTGGCATAAACTGATGCTGATGTTGCAGAACACTCGATATAGATGACAGAATGTAACACCGCACCATGTGATTAGCCTTTTGTCACAAGGTCGAATTTCATGCTCAGTCGCCCCTTCATCAAGTTTTAGTAGACAAATCTCAGTGATAAAAAACTTTTAGTCTTCCATATTTAGAAAAATATCAAGGTTTCTTTTTCAGTCAATATAATTAGGTTCAACAGGTTTGTTTTCTTTGAGTATGGTGACGAGAGAATTGAAAGTCGTTTTAAACTTGAGAATCGCATAATTAAAAATTATGATGAGCAAAACCTTTTATTTCATTTTAAAATTGGTACCCTTAGCCATTTTCTAAAAGAACTCAGTAGTAGTCTGGTATACCGTGAATAGCATACATCGATGGAAAGGTCATCTATTATTCATCATTTATCCAGACATGCAATTGCCTAGTAATTTTACTATATAGGTAACAAATAATGCCAACTAAAATTAAATAGTTGACTTAGTTTCAGTCTTACAAATAATAACACTGACTTAGATGGAGATGGTACTATTATTCATAGCCAAATATATGCCATCTTATTTCCAAATCAATTGTCCCATAATGAACCTTTCAAATGGAGAAATGATACACACTAACAGTTATTCAGGATTATTCCTTAAGGAGGTTTATATCGGTAATACAATAATTAACTTCATATGAGATGGAGGAAGGTAACAAGACCGACTCATAAAATAATTAAATCACCTACAAACTAATGATAGAGACTATGAGATTTATTAGTGGTAAATTCCATCACCCACTTAGTTATTTAAAAATATTTTCCAAGAACTGTAAAATAGTTTAATTTTAACAAATTTATAATTTAAAATGAACAACACATTACAAAGATTCTAAACTAATCTATCTTTACATGCTATATTTATAACTAATAAAATTTTAAATTCTCATAATTTATAAAAAAATATTAAATAAGAAATTGAGAATTTTATTTTATTTTCCAATAACACATATATAAAGAATTTGCAAATTATGAATTTATCTAAATTAAACACATAGCCGAGCATGTAATGTATGCAAACAAGGTTATACATGTTGTCTAACAAATAAACATTCATAAGATAACAAATCCATACATACATGCAAAAATAAATAAATAAGGTATCTTGACTATTATGGTAATTTGGAAAAATATGATTTTTCGACCCGCCTCTTGCTCCCAAGGCATCTTTGTTTGCCCTATGTAGCACGGGATTTGACTTGCCCTATCAGGTCACGGGATCGAGGGATAACAACTTTGTAGATCCCGGAGGCAGTGCCCTTGGCAGGGTCAAGGAGCAGCGTCCCTAGCGGGGTCAAGGGGTAGCGCCCTCGAAACTAAGCACCATTTCATCATGTCGAAACCCTGATATGTGTCTTGCATTGCTTCATCCTTGACCATCAAAACAATCGGGATGTTTCTGTCCGGATGGGAGTCTGGCATCAGGACGATCTTCGATAGAAACTTTTCCATCTGGATAGGCATCCAGATGAATGTCCAGATGGAGCATGGGAGTATAGCACTTATAAACAAAAACCCGAGTTGCGCAGACACCATGCAAAAACTTGTCCTCTCATTCCAGAACTTAAAAAAGACACAGAAAATGACAGTTAGGCCTGGGAAAGATGGTCTTCACTTTAGATCAAATCTGTTATGATTACAACCATTGATCATATGCCTCCATATTAGGAGTTAATATTCAAATTTATGGGAAAGAAGATATTGCATCAATCCTATACCTTCAAACCGGAGTTCAAATTTAACCACCATGAATCAAACATCATGGAAACCAAACAATCACATAAAAACATGCAAGCAACATACATTCAACATGTGTGACCATAATAGCTAGATAGAACACGACAAAATAGAGGTTACTATAGTTCTAGTTTTAACCGAACCCCATATCATGCAAGGATTAACATATGGACAACATGCCATGATTCAATCTATATGCAGCGTCAAAGGTGGCTTTGATACCACTTGAAGGCGATCGAAACCCAGAAACTAATGAGGGTGCATACAGATCAAACCAGAACTACAAAAAAAATGTGTTGTTCGTCACCGTCTGGATGGGAAACCTAGAATATCCTGAAATAAAGAAAAATGAACTTGATATACCCAACAAGGAGGAACATGTATTAAACCTATGAGAACTATCTGATTTGATCTCTTCCCATCCCTTAAATTGGAAATTTGAAAGATTGAATATGCGAATCTGCAAGCTTGTCTCACATAAGATCTTATGCTGTATTTTCAAATACCAAATCATGAACAGAGGGTGGACTCTAATCTTTCGTGATTAGAAAACCCTAACTATGGATGCCTCTTTTTCTCTCTAGTTTTCACAAGTATGCAAAAACCTAATGCACAAGACTGGTTGCCAAAAGGTCATAACGGTGTATATATAAGTTACGACAAGGACCTAAGGAGTAAATAAGACTCGAACTCTTTATGTAATTAGGAAAATCTAATTCAACTTAGAATTAATTTTTTAAAAATATAAATTACAACTCATATCACTAATGAATCATAATTGCAAATCGGTCTTATCTCAAAAAATATCTTTCGAGCTCCTTATTATTAAATGCTTATTTATCTCCCGTGTTAAGATTACAAATACATGTCGATTAAATTAAATTACTGATAATTATATTTAATCGACCTCTTATAATTCCTCAAGACTCTTCACTTAAGTCATTTGATATATCCAATTATAAAATCTACCTGTAAGGTTTAACCATCAATAATTAAAATTCATCATATATGTAATGCCGTTATCCAATTCACCGAGCTTGTTGACCCATAAAAGATCTCTCTTTTGTGAGCCAAAATAGTAAACACTAAGTATAGGTTTTGATTAATTATTTCAAAATTAAGAATATAAAAATTCATAATAACCATAGGGCATTAATTATTTTATATAATCAGTGTAAATAATTAGCACTATGAATTAGAATTATACCATTCTCCATAATCAAGACATATCTATTAAAATGCTGTGCTATAGCCCTACCGATGGTGTGCCCAATTTTATTTAAGACTGTGAAAGAAAGTGTAGTAGCACTATGAATTAGAATTATACCATTCTCCATGGTCTTCTATGTGTAAACAGAAGTTTACACACCAGATGATCTACTATGTAAAATAAATGACACACATGCATAACATTAAATATATAATGCAGTGCAAATATTACTCATACAGATTTTCATTAAAAATGAGAAAAAAATATATTTTATTAATAAATAAAATCAATGCCAAAATCTATTCCACAAAGGCATGACGTTTAGTGTAACGCCCCAATTTTTGAAATACTATGACCCGAATAAACTTTGGAAATTCGTCCGATGTGAAAAATCGTGCCTTTGAAAACTGTGCCTTTAAACAATCCATTTATGTCCAAAACTCATTTAGAAAAAACTTGTTTTTAAACATTTATCCGTAAAAAGCACCCAGTGGACTCTGATTGAGTGGACTTCTGACCGCTCAAGTAGTCAGGTACCCGAGACCTCATTTCCCAAAACTGTGAAAATTTTTCTAAGGATGAGGAAAACAACCACATCTTCTCCTTCTTGAAACATGAATTCAGACACGAAAAACAAGATGTTAAATATTCATAAAAGATTAAAACATCTGTCTTTCCATGAAAAACTGGGATTCAAACTTTGTTAACAAAATCGTCATTAAAAGGGTTAAAGCGTTCATCCAATAAACAACAAACATCTTTCCATGCATGCACAATCATGAATATATGACCCCTAAGGCCTTACAATACGGGTATCCTAACCCTCATTTACAATATTCTGAATAGTCAAAAGTAAGAATTATAACTTTACAATTCCATTTCTAAAAAACCAACCATCCAAAAGAAATGTAACCCTATATATTACGCAAAAAGGTTTAACGACCGTTATCTCAGTCCATAATCTTTTTCCTGCTATCACCTGAAATGTTGTTACATAACATGAACTGAAGTTCATAGGAATAAGACTAGCATTGAATAAATGCATGACATATGAAGATGGTTATACAGGATATACATATAAGCCTAATCGAACTCATATCTTTTGTTCCAAAGTAAATTCCCATGCATAACCGGATTTGAACAAAACAGATTAGCATACCAGGCTCCCTAATTTTCATAAATTTAACCCTTTCCCCATTCTCGACCAACCCAACAAGTTTATCGTTCTCAATCAACCCAACAAATTTAACATCTTCAATTCTCAGATTATGGTTTTACCAACCCAATCAGCTATAACACACGTGCACACACACTATTGACATTTCTTGTATTTCACAAACTCGTGGTTAACAAACATAGGTATCGACGCCGGACAAGCGTATAAACCCGCGTAACGTTACAACTAACCCGGCTATACAGGCCTCATGGAGTAACGAGACGTTCTATAGCTCGACACGACTGTCGTTCTTTCTCGGTTCACTAGCTGGTAGGCAGAGAAACCAGTCTACATAGTTTTTCGGTCTTTCACCGTGGTGCAACTCGTGCCTAACCTTAAATGATCGCTTGGATCCCAAATCGGTACTTTTTGACATATCAAATCACAATACACACGCTTGAGTCCAACCCCAAGGGTCCCTCTCGCCCAACCCATATCATTATACATTTCATTATTCACATTTTCAATATAATAGGGCTTAAACCTCGAATTAACCGTCTACATGGTTTAGAGTCCACCAATTCATTGATTTTACATAACAAAACCCACATTTTTCATTTGACATCAGCATATGTCACATAACTTCATGGAATAGGTATACAACGGGTTATCACGATTCCCAATTTAACCAACAAGCAAGTCAATTTCATCATACCGGTACTTTAAACTCAAAAACCCCAATTTTCAAGGTTTGTACCCTAAATCCCAAGCCCTAATTCCTCATTTCTCAATCCAACCACATAAAACAACAATATAAAGATATGATCATGTTAAATCCTCCACAAATCAAAAAGATGTAACCCTCATTATCACCAAATCCAAACCTAGAGCTTCAAAAATATCATTTTCATATTTATATGTTCATGGATTTGAAAATACAACATATATCACAAAGATATTTAAGGAAAGTCTTAGATCCTATCTTTGAGATGCTAGATCTACAAGAAAAGCCTCAAACGATCTCCAACCACGAGAATCTCCAACCGCACAGTGAGAAAGCATTCCCAAAGCTAAGATTGAACCTCCAACGATTGAATCACCGAGAAGAAAACAAGAAATCACCTTAAGGAGGGCTAAGTGAGCTCCCAAACTCTTCAAACACAAACCCTAGTCCTCACCTTTGCTCTAGAGAGAGAGAGAGAGAGGAATGAAAAGAATGAGAAGAAAAAAGGTCCCACGCGATTTTTAAAAGGTCTCTTCTGCCACAGTCCGCTCGAGCGGACCCCCACCGCTCGAGCGGTCCCCTCCTCTAGAACCTCTCAGCCACTTATTCGCTTGAGCGGTCTCCACACCGCTTAGGCAGTTAGCGCTGGGTGACAAATTAGATAAAAACTGCCAGAACTGAGTTGAATTATAAACCAAACACTTCACGGCGATGTTACCGTGTATTACCCATACTTAACCCTCATTAGAAACATATACAAACTCACAATCGAATTCTCATGCAACATTTAAGAGTATAACCACTCCCGTGGAACCTAGCATATCGTTTTTCATAATTACAAGAAAATAACAAGGGACTCAGTCTCTACATTTACTATATAATAACACCAGAAACCCCTGTGGCGTTGGAATTTAGGGGTCAAAAATAAAAAAATTCAAAAGATGTTTTGAAAAATATTTTAACACTTTGAAAATTAAATTTTAAAAATTCATTTTATCAAAAATAGAGTCACCACTTAATTTTTGAGAAAAATTAAGAAAAATAAAAATGGCCACTGATATTTCAAATGTTAACCAGAGAAATAGGGTTCGAGAGCTAAGGTACGAATCAGGAAAGGTGTTAGGCACCCCGTTCGCCTAACCGTGAGGTTGGCCTCTGCTAATCATCATTGGTTCTTTGATAGAATTTCTCAAATGCATGCAATTAAAGAAAATAGAGGCAAATAGAGAATATTCAAAATTAAATATGAAAAATACATAAAATATTGAAACAACCTAAACCAGCATAATTTGGTTAAAAGAAGAAGAAATGCTAGAAGTTGGCAAAACTAGCTAAACACGAATTTGCTAGAAAAGAAAAAATTAAACTATCTTAAACATACTTTCAAATAAAAAAACTAAAACATGCATTAGCGTGATAAATTAATAAAAAGAATGAGAAACGCAAAATGCAAAGTAAAACATGCATAAAAGGAATTCCAAAAGAAAGCCAATAAAAGAAACTTATGAAAAGAGTTTTTTGAAAAATATTATACTAGGAAAAGAGATTCTAACTATTTACATAAAAAAAAGAATTAAAATAAAAGAGAAGAAAATTATGCTTAAGAAAAATTACACTTAAAGAATGAAAATTAAATTAAATAGACTTTTTATGATTTTTGGGGTTAATGAAAGGAAAAGAAAGATAAAATAAAATTATAAGAAAACAATACTATAAAAGAAAAAGAAAGTGAAGCTTTAAAAGAAAACTAAATATTAACATTAATGAAAGGAAATACTGACACTAAAGAAAAGGAAGAAGAAATAGAATATTATAAGAAAATTTAAAATTAATAAAAGAGAATAAAATGCTAGAAAAGAAAATTACACTAATGTTAATAGAAATGGAGAGATAAAAGCTAGTAAAAGAGTATTAAATTGATATTGTAAGAAAAGAAAAGAAGAATAAAGAACATGGTGCCTTCAAAAGAAATTAAAACTACTAACAAGTAAATGGAGTAAAAAATTAGAGAAGAAATTTTACACTACTATTAAAGTAAAAGAAAAGAAAATAGAAAATAAAAGCTAGAAAAAGATATTAAATTAACTGAAAGAAAAAAAAGAAAAATAAATGCTAATACAAGAATATTAAACTAATGCTTATAAAAAAGAAAATGAATTAAATTACTATTAAGAGTAAATTAGAACAACTAAATAGATGCTAAAAAATTAAACTAATACTAGAAAGATAAAAGAAATTTAAAAAAAACTATTTATCTTAAATGTGAAATGTAGTATTAATCACTATATTCACATAAATATAGGTGTATTATTACAACAATTAACAACATTATTAAGTTATAATTGCCAAAATATGTTAGCACCACTTAATGAATACAAATGGGAATTACAATGTGCTAAGTGTGTGTGCGAAATAATTAACAATTAAAGAAGTAAAGAAAATAATTAAGTTATATGAAATAAAGAAGATTAACTATATAAATGAAAGAACATGCAAATTCAAATTGAATCTTAACCCGATCACCCCGAAAGAGAAGAATCAGGGTTAGAAAGATTGGGGATCTGAACGAAATACCTGAATTGTGGAATTCTCAAATTAGGGAATGTGCTTCAATCCCCGGGTACTGATTCCAAGCTAAGATTTCAATTGTAGGTATTGGTGGTTTAGGACTCGATATTTTGGCAGGGCTTCGGCGTCAAGGCTCGGGATTGCTCGATATATCGGCAGAGTCTCTTTCACTCAAAATTCGTACTAAAAAGTACACTGGGGTACGGTATTTATAAAATTCTTGAAGCAATGATATGTTGCCACGTTTTGGGACACGTCAGGCCATTTGGAGTTGGCGGTCACCACTGTGAAAGTTGACGGTTGCCACTATGAAAGTTGACGGTCGCCATGTTTTTGAAAGGTTTCACAAAGTTTTATAGCGGTTTCCACAATAAAAGTTGGCGGCCGCCATGATGAAAGCCGCCATGATGAAAGGTGGTGGTCGCCACCTTTGGCTAGGGTTTTTACAAAGTTCTATGGTAGGCGCCATGATGAGAGTTGTCGGTTGCCTTACTTAAGCAGCAACTTTCGATGGTTCGATAAAATTTTATTAGTTTGAAGATTCTGGGTTCAAATACCGAGCTTGGATCACTTCTCGAGGAATGTATTGATGCACTAATTCACCTGTTTTCATTATCGGATTCGCCTAAGATTGGGTGGGGTCAAATTAGGGTGTCTACAGTTGCCCTTCTTTGATATAACTTGCATGGAAACGCGTGAAACAAGTTATATCAAAGATCCAAAGACAACAACTATTTGACCGAGCCGTCAATCTTATGCCACAAGCACACAAGCATGCATATGATATTGGTCGTACCTGAATTTTTATCGAGCTTCCTACGTACCCCTTCTCGCTAGGGATTAGACCAGAACATAGTTCATAGGGCAAATGTAAGGATGCAATGATAAGAGATATGATGCATAATAAGTATAGTGTATTGGGAGTCAATTTATGGTCATGAGGAGGACCGACGAATCAGTTTAGGGTCGTTAGAAGGACTGACGAGTCGATTTAGGGTCATGAGAAGGACCAACGAGTCAGTTTATGGTCGTGAGTAGAATCTACGAGTCAGTTTATAGTCTTGAGGAGGATCGACGAGTCAGTTTATGGTCATGAGGAGGACTGACGAGTCAGTTTAGGGTAGTGAGGAGGGCCGATGAGTCAGTTTATGGTCATGAGGAGGACCAACGAGTCAGTTTAGGGTCATGAGGAGAACCGACGAATCAGTTTATGGTCATAAGGAGGATCGACGAGTAAGTTTAGGGTCATGAGGAGGACCGATGAGTCAATTTAGAGTTATGAGGAGGACCGACAAGGTAAACATCAAATTGATTGGTTAAGTAAGGATCTAAGAACATGAGACTTAAATGTAGGTTTATCGGAAACAAGATTTAAAATGATCGGAAGCCAAGCCACAGTTGAAACTTTTTGATTTATTGGGAAGAAAGATTACGAATTAAGATGTCGAATTAAGACCTAAAAATAGGACAGGGCACGAGATAAGAATAACTAAAGCCAATTTATGATTTAGAATTTAATTTTGTTGGGGAGAAAGCTATGAATTAAAAGGTCGAGTTAAGACCTAAAAATTCGAGACGAGGCATAAGATAAAAATAATTTAAAAACCAAGTTACAACTTAAAAATTAAATTTATTGAGAGAAAACATGAATTTAATAGGGGTTAAAAGTACACATAATAGAATACTCGAAATATTTTTGAGAGAAAGTTTATTATTTTATTTTTAGGAGAAATTATTATTTTTGGGAATCATTTTTACTAGAAAAAAAATAAAACGAATATACTTAAAAGGGAATAAACACATACAAAAAGCAGACCCCCAAACGGCCCCCTTTGAAATCGTAAAACGGATGTGATTGTTGACAGGCTGGCCCCGTTTTCCCTTCTGATATGGCGGTCGCCGAATAATATGCCCTTGAACCTGGCGATCGCTAAGAAACTCTTGAACATCCTGGCGGTTGCTATAATTGAAGGTAGCGACTGCCACTTCCAAATGCCCATACAATCTCTTGAGGCGTGCGGAGTGGGCTCATTCGCTCAGTTCACTTTCTCTCGCTAGCCTCTTGTTCTCTCTCGACTTCTCTCTGCTTCTCCTTTCTTACTACTTCTTGCTTCTCACAATGTTCACACTATTGCTCTTGATCCCATTTTTCTTCATGGCGGGCCAAAGCCATGGGGATGACGACTCGGGGGCACGACGGGACCCCTCCACTAGCGGGGTCACTTCCACTGCTGCGATGGATGCCCTCGGGCTCGAGGCGGAGCTTGCCTCCCATCGCGTTGCTGAGGAGGCGCGAGCAGCTGCTACGGCGCAGGTAGCTGCAGATGCTGCTGCTGAGAACGAGATTGTTGGCTTTTTGGATCCCGATGCTGGAGATGGTTGTTCGACGCCCTTCGACCCACACACCTATGCACCATTGCCTCTTCGCGTGGTCCTGCGCGGGATGATACGCTACGAGCCTCCTGATGATGCGATTGCTGCTGACATTTTTCTGCGAGAGCCCGACCATCACATGTCTCGTGGACGCTCATCGGTAAGTACCCCATCCTTACTTATTTTAATACCAGAGTATGAAATATCTAAAACATATACGTATGCCTATGATCTCCTATATGATAATGTGATGATATTGATGATATATTTTGATGTCTTTGATGAATGACGATGATGACTTGATGGATTTTGATCTTAACTTTAGGTACCTATGCAATGGAGACTAAAACAGTAAGAATACTTAGGTTTTGAATAAACAAAGAAATAGTAATTGTTTTTAGAGTAAAAATGCTCGAATTATTATTATTATTTTAGAAAATTTAAACAAATTATAAGAAAAATCCTCAAAAAATTTTAGAAATCTTTAACAAATCTTTAAAAAACTTTTTTTTTTAAAAATATTTTGAAAATTTTGAGAAAAATCCTAGAAAAGTTTGAGAAAATTGTAAGAAAATTTTTGAAATTTTTAGAAAAGTTTAGGAAAATTTATAAAAAATATTAGAAATTTTTAGAAAATCCTACAAAATTGAGAAATTTTTTTAGAAATTTCTAGAAATTTTTAGAAAATCTTAGAAATTTGAGAAAATTTTTAGCAATTTGAGAAAATTTTTAAAAAATCCTAAAATTTTTTAGAAAATCTTATAAATGTTAGGAAAATTTTAAAAATTTGTGAAATTTTTT
>JAOTRH010477930.1:0-25862 GCA_034768845.1 Heliamphora exappendiculata
ACATTATGCTAATGTGATTATCCATACCTACTTAATAATTTCTCTATATACGGATCTCTGCTTTTAAAAGGCTAATTAATAAATTGGATTTTGGAGCGGACTTATGATAAATTGCAAAAATTAAAAGAAATTAAATCAAATCGATTGAAAAAACAAAACAAAAAAAAAAAAGCATTGCACGATGATAGCATGGTGCTTTTATACTATTATTATAAAAAGTATAAATTTCTAAATTTAAATAATAAAATTAATCACAAATTAGTATAATTTTATCAATAAGATTTTATATTATTTTTATACAAAATATATTCTTAAGAATAAGATACTATTAATTTGTAATTTAAATTTGTATAGCATATTTTTAAATGACTATTAAAAAAATAAAATTGTAAATAAAATAATTGGACCATCAATATAAGTTGATATTTTGTTTTTGTCATGTTTGGATTTGGGAATAAAAAGGGTAGAACTATTTAAAAGAGGCCAAGAAATTTACCCAACTTAACAATTCATTGGGAGAACTATTCTAATCCCACAGGGGACAAGTTAGTTAGTTTTAAAACTATTTTAAATATTTTTATATATAAATAAATTACTTTTATTAAATTAATCTCAAATCAAACGATATATTATTTATTCTTAAGTTATTTTATTTTTAACCGAACATCATTCAGTATAAAAAATATAATATTAATAATTTAATCTATAATACTATAAATATTAATAATTTAAATACACTAATTATTCTATGAAAATATTCTTTAAACGAACGAACCCTAAGGGAATAATAGCTTTTGTCGGGCTTAAAAATTAACTCATCGATCTACTTGAGCTTAAGTTTTAAGCCTTAGTTTAAAATCTCAAAGCAGTTGACTTTTAATATATTTAATTTTTTTTTAGAAAAGAATATGAAAAAAAAAGTTAAAATATTTGAAATAATTTTTTAAAGTAGATTTTTTATTTTTTGTTAAAATATCTCATATGTTCTTATTTTTATCTTTTAAATTAGAGTGTTTGGATATTAGCATAATTTTTTATTATTATTGAGAGTAAGTTGACCTTTTAATTGAGGGTATTATAATTATTTTATTAAAACAAAAAATTAGTTTATTTGGAAGATGTATATGCTTACCTTTTTGAAAAATAAAATAAAAAAATTAATTAACTTTTTGAAAAAACCAAATAGATAAATAGTACGCTATTTGGTGACATCATTTTAGTAAGATTAATTTTTGTATATACAAAAATAATTAAAATAGTTTTAAAACTAATCAATTCACTCCTATTTGTTTAGGATAGTGCCTAATCGCATGTATTAAGTATTCGTTTGAAAACCTGATTTTAAGTTGACTTTTTGATTTTAAACCTTTTTAAGTTAAAAAATCAAAAATTTATTTGGTTGAAAAATTAGTAATTTTAAAATCACAAAAAAAATCAAATAAGTCAGATGTGAAATTTTAAGATTTCCCTTCAGCTTAAATGAAATCTTGCCAAACAGAAAAACAAAAAAGCCAAAAAATCAAAAAACTAAAAAATTAAAAAACCAAAAAATTAAAGGGTAAAATTAAAAATTATTATTAGAAAAGCCAAAAAGCAAAAAAAACCAATAGAGTAAAAATTGAGAGTTGAAAAATGAAATTTTTTAATTTTTTGGACTTTAAGCTAAAAAGTCAAAATACTCAAAAAAATCAACTTTAAACCGATTTACCAATTGGGCACTAAATTAGTTTTGGGGTTCTTAGTGCTCTATATAGTTGTCAAACATATCCATATAGAACTATTAATAAAATACTCTAATTTTGAGTCCTAATTCTATAACCAAACGTTGCCTCAAGGACTAAAGGGAAGTTGTTTTCTTACCTTTATTAAAGTTGAATTGCTGGCCCGAATTTTCAGTACCAAATCCCAATCTCTTTCTTAGGATGTTTACAAAAACTAAATTTAACTTTTTTAGAAAAAAATAATAATTGGGATAAATTATTTAGTGTACCTTTTTTCTTTTAGAGATTTTTCTTTTTTTATTTTTAAGCAGTACTATTTGGCTTTTTTAATAAAATATATTATAATCATTTTATCTGAAAAAATTAAAATATTTAAAATGTGTATAGGTATTTTTTGAAAAAAAAGAAGAGAAAAAAATTAATGAACCTTTTTAAACACAACAGTTTAACAATTAGTTTATTTGCAAAAAAAAAAAAATTAACTTTTTAGAGATGATAAATATGAAATAAGGCCTCCTTTGGCAACTGATTTTATGCTAGGTTTTTTTAATCTTTTTGCCTTTTTATTTAAAACTAAAAAAGTCAAAATGTCTCTTTTGGAATCAAAAGGCTTTTAGCTTATTAACCATTTTGTTTTTTTTACATAATGTTTTATATAATTTTTAAAAATATCATAACTCTTTATTATACACATTTATTTTTTTATAAAAATTATATTTTTAAACTCTACTCGTAAAAATCTATCAAATAAGATATATATAAAATATAAAATTATGTAAAAATAAATTTAAAAAATTATAACAAGTTTAAGTTAAACTTTTTACTTTTTCATTTAAAACCACTTTAGGTTAAGCATTTGGACTTATTGTTTTGACTTAAAGTCACTCTTACTGTTACTAAACGAACTTTTTAATTATTTAACTTAAAATAATTTTAAATAAAAATTCTAACTTAAAATTAAATTGCCAAACAAAACTTAAAGTTCATAAAGTTTTTAAGAATTGACTATTGAGGTGCCATCCAAATTGGTCCCTATTAAGGGTCCACTTAGTGATTGAAACCGTTTATGTTATAGGATTATTGAACATACTGGTGGTGTTGAGATTTTTGAAAAATAGGTTCGTATGGAATAATGACTCATTTAAATATTTTATTTTTTATTTTTTTATTTTTAATATTTTTTTATTATTTGATTAACCTATTATAATTTTTAAATTTCATTTATTGAGACCAATTGAAAAAAAAACTTGGCCAAAAAGATACAAAAAAAAGAGTTAAAAGACAAAAATAAGAAAAAATCATAGAAAATTAACCTAAGGACCTGCTTGGGATAGCTTTTAAACTGACTTTTTTTGTAAAATAGCCGGCTTTTAAGCTATCCTATTTGGTTTAAAAATAGTTAATTATTTTTTTTTCTATCTCTTAATCTAAAAAAAAAATCAATACATATCTCAAATATATTAATTTTTTTTCAAACAAAATTATTATAATACATTTACTTTAAAAAATTAACTCTACTCACAAAAACAAAAAAAATCATACTAATATTCCAAACAATACAACTTAAAAGCTAAAAGTAAAAATATTTTATATATTTTAATAAAAAAACAAAAAAGCAAAAAGCTACTTATTTGAAACAATCTAACTTTTTTTATTTTTTATTTTTTTTAAAAAAAAACTAAATCTCTTAAAAGCTAAGGTTTTTAGACATCCCAAATAGGTAGTAGGCATATCCAGTTTTTCGGGCATTCTCGTAAGTAAGAATTAAAAAAAAAATTTTAAAAATATTTGACCAAAGTTTAAAACAATTCACTAAAAATGATAAATTTTGTTTTTTTTTCCTCAGGCTGAATATAGCCTTTTGTATTTATTGAATTTTTTATTTGTTTATTAAAATTTTTTACTTTTAAAATTCTCAGGGGAGGAATTTAGGAAATTTAAAAGTTTAAACTAAATTTTTAAAAAAAACTACTACAGAAAGTACAAAAATATTTGAAAATACAACCGTTAATCATGAAAAAATCATTTTAATAGAATATCAGCAAACATATTTGTTCCTTTTAAAAAGATGTTTAATAAGTTAGTTTTTTTATGAAATTAATTAGATAGGCACCAAGAATTTTATGCAAAAACAAATAATCTCAGTCCACATAATTAATAAAAAATAAGTAATCATACTAAAATAATAAAATTTATATAATTCGTCAATATGTCTAAGTTCAGGAAAATATTCTCCAATTAATGTACTGAAAACTTTTGCCAAGAAATACAATAAATACTAAGAGCCTTGTTTGGGCAAAATTTGGTTAATTTTTATCTTTTTTGAACTTTTTTTTATTTTTTGTCTAAAAGTGTTTACTTTTCCGAGCTATCTAGATGAGATGAACCGAAAAAGTAGAAATATTGATCGAAAGATAAAAAAAGTTTACAAAAAATAAAAATAAACAACATAAAATTTGATTTATTGACTTATTTTTATATTTTTTGAATCATTTTTATATTTTGATCAATTTTTTTTACTTTTTAGCTTGTGTCGATGTGAGAAATTTAAAATTTTAATAGTTTAACTAAATAATAAAAAGATTCATTGAAAATAAATATAAATAAAATAAAATAAATAAATAAATAATTATCCTAAATGGGCCAAATATGTATAGGTTGGGCGCTGCCTCCAAATCTCGCTGGACCTAGATCTGTAATTATAGATCTCTCAGCTCCTATTTAGTATTTTTAAAAAGTTAGTACTTTGCAAAAAAGAAAAAATAATAATAATTTTTAAGCTAAGTTATTTGGTATTTCTAAAAAAATTACTAACATTTTTTATTTTTTATTTTTAAGAAAAAAAAAAAACAATGTCCTATATGCTCTTAAATTTTTTTGAATGAAAAATGACTGTGATACCATCAACTAAAAAATAAATTTTATTTTTAAAAATAAAAAATAATGTCATTATCACAAATACTACAATAAAAAAGCAAAATAAAAAAGCATATTAAATATCTTAATTAAAAATTTAAAAAATTATCTCAATCAATTTAACTTTTTCTTCTTTCTCTTTTTTGTAAAATGGTTAAGCCTATTATAAGTTTACCAAAGGATTTATTTCATTGCTAAGATTTTTAAGATATGTTCTTATTTTAAAATATTATTTTTAATTATAACATATTTGTCCTAATTTAAGTAGTTGTGGCAAGTAAGTTATATTTTAATAAAAAAAATTTAAGTTTTTATGATTTTTAATATTTAATTTAATTTTTAATAAAATTAATATTTTAAACTCTACTGGGTGAGATTTACCCAATAAAATCTAAGTAAAACATAAAATTATGTAAGAAAAAAAGATAAGCTGATAAATTTCAGTGGGAGAGACGGGGAGGTTTCTCTGTAAAAAATTTCTTATTTTGAAATCTTTTATTGTGAAAAAAAGTAATGGTGTTCATGATTTTAGAATTAATTCATATTGGAAATGCAAGTGTTTTGTAATTTTTAAAATTTTTAAACTTACAAATAATTTAAGCACTAAAAAATATTAATTTTTTAATATATTAATGTTAGTCCTAGATAACTCAAGAAGGGGGTGAATTAAATTTTAAAAACAATAATAATTATTTTAAATTGTTTTATAAAACATTTTAATTTTACAAGTAAATACAGCAGATAATATAACTAAAAGAAAATTAAAGTGATTAGGGAGAGAAAAATGAATTAGATACCAAGTGTTATAGTATTTCGGTTTCTTCCAAACATATGTCCACTTTTCAAGATTCTCTTTGAGAATTTACACTATAATCGAATGCTTCACATGCGCATTCAAAAGCCCTTACAGTCTCAAGAGATTTCTACAAAAATAATCTCATATATTTTTTTTAAACTCTCTTGAACTCTTCTTTATGAACTTTACACCATTTTTTAAAGAATCAATGGTGACTTACCTTCTTTTACAATAAATGTGATAGAATCAGAGATTTACTAACACTCATTACAAATAATTAAAAATAAATAAGCAAGAAAGTGAAAGAAATATTGGCGGTAGGAGTTATGAGTAGTAAATGTTTCTTTGAAGAATATGATCTTTCAATGCAAGCAATAGAACAATGTCCAGATATTTAAAACTCTGAAAATTAACTTTTTATATAACCCACTGAAGTAAATGACAATTGGTGGGTTGGTGGATGCAATTAATACTCTGAAATATTACCGTTGAAACCAGCGCGATATTTGAATTCCGGTGCAGATGTCGACACAAAGTCCTTTGGTGTTGACACAAAAGATTTGGGACTTGGTTCTTTGAGTAATCGTGTCACCTCATATCTTTGTTGGTGTCGACCTTATTTTTGCATTTTTCTCACCCACACAGTAGTGTTGACTCATTGAACATTTGGTGTCGACCCGTGCATTTGTTTAGTTTTTCAGGTGGAACCTTGGTATCAACTCATGTGACTTTGGTATCGACTCAAGGTTTCATGGTCTTCTCACGGTGTCGACTCTAATAAGAGACTTAACTACTGAAAATTTGGTGTCGACTCTAGAAGTCTGACTTAGCTACTAGAATTTCTATTTCGACTCATCTTCAATTTGTTATCGACCCTAAAAGTCTGATTTAACCTCGGGAGTTTTGGAGTCGACTCTTTTTCATTTTGGTGTCGATCCAAAGTCCTTTTTTTTTGAAAGAAACCTTTGTGTCGATTCAGAATTCTGTAGTGTCGACACTTATAAGTTGGAGTCAGGAAAAGACTTGAAGTCTTGGTGTCAACCCATTACTCTTTGATGTCGACTCATTGTGTTTCCCCGGAGGGTGTCTAGGTGTCGACCGTTTGAACCCGAATATTGGAACCTAAAAGATCACTTGGTATCTACTCATTAAGAGTTGGTGTCGATATAAGTTGAATTCCGGTTCAATACTGGGGGTGTCGATCCAAATTCATTTGATGTCGACTCACTTGAGTTATTGAAACATCTTAAGCACATATGTTAAGGTGTCAACTCTATATTTCAATGGTGTCGATACACTTGAGAATTTCAAGCGTGTTTTGCCTTAAGGTGTCGACTCAATTATCAACTGGTGTCAACACAAAATATTTTTTTTAAGAACACTAAGTGTCAACCTATTTGATGCAAAGTGTCAGCACAAATAGCATAAGGTGTCGATTCATTTGTCATGAAGTACTGACACTACCTTTTTGAAAATATTTAAATATTATTTTTTTAAATCAAATTAATTTAGAAAATGAATTATAAAAAATCACCAAAATCTATTTAGCATGCCATTGGACTAACAATCTCCACTTTTTTTATGATTACAAAATTTTCTATAAAATACTTAAAAAGAGTTTAGACAAATATCCTTATCTCTATGCCTTAATCAATATGAGCAATCACAATAATATGGCTTTCAAGAGGTAATATATCATCCATGGTTTTCAATAAATTTACAACATCAATTATCAACAGTTGAGAACTAAAGAAATTGATCTCAATGCAACTTGAATCAACATAAGTATGCAACAATTCACAATTCTCAAACATCAATCAATCATAATATGGCACATCATCAACAGTTTATACTTAAAGAAACATAATTTTCAAAATAATCAATTGATAAACTTGAGATTTGCAATTCACAAAAGATGAGGTTCATATATACAACATTTTAAAAGTTTTCAAAAACAACAATCAATAATGTTTTCATCCACATCATTCACATGACATTCACCACAAAAACAAACAAAAATGTATGTTTGAATATTACAACTTCTCATTCATAGAATAATTTCAAAAACTTCATTCTTCTTAATCTTCTTTTTCTTCTTGATCTTCTTCTTTTTCTTCTCTTCCTACTCATTTTCTTCTGTCTTGTTGTTTTCTTTTCTCCCATTTTGAAATCAGCAAAAATCAGAGGTCGTCAAACTGCTTCTTCTTCAACTTTTTGTCTTCAGCCACCTTCTTTTTCTCAGCCACTCGTTCTTTAACTGCCCTTTCACGTTCGAATGACTTCTCTTGTTCTTCAAGGGCTATAAAAGATGTAGCTAAGGCAAGGTCTGCCTCGCGCTTTAGTCTAGCTACCTTTTCTTTTTTGGATTCCTTGGGCTTGAATTGCTTGGCCTAGGCTTCTTTAATCTACTGAAGGTACTCAACAACCTTTCTAGAGTTTTGCCGAACACCAAGAACTATGCTTTTATCGTACTCTTTGCGAATTTAGGACAAGATATTGCGGTTGGCAGAGACAATGGCATCAATGCTCTTCTTTATGTTCTTGCTGAGAATGGTCCTAGCCTCACAAGCATTCTCAACCTCAATTATGAGATCTTTGTTCTTCTTCTCCATTTGAGTTACAGTCTCAGAAATGAAAGAGACTTTACATCCTATATCATAAAGATCAACATCAACTATCTCACGAAGGGATGCCAAGGATGAAGTCAGGTCCTTAACGAGAGAAGTGAGTTCAGCAAACTGCTGAGAAGATGGAGCATGTGATGGAACAAATGAGGAGGCACTAGCAACATAGGGAAGAAGAGGTGGAGCAAAGGAAGATGGAGCAAAAGGGTCAACACTAGGAGGTGGGGGAGGTGATCTGGGAGATGCAGAATCAAAGGGAATGGGAGAGTTGAAATGACTAGAAGGTGGGAGAGGGTTCCTACTTGAAGATGGTTGAGAAGAGGAAGAGAATGCAAAACTGGCCCTACGAGTGGTTCAAACACCGTCAACTTTAAAAATTTGCACGCGTTTCAGAGTGAACTTTCCATAAAAGTCATGTTTAGAAAAGGGAATGCTCTTTTCTATAGATATATCAACACCGAAATATCAAAATACCTTAGTTAAATACATGGCATGAGAAAAGGAAGAGTTCAATTTGGAATGCGACTAGAGCATACTAGATATGAAGAGATAGCCAATATCAAGTTTACGTCCCTCGAGGATACACCACATGATAAAGACGCGCATAAAAGACACATCTCCAAATTTTATAGATTGGGGTAGAAATATGTGGTTTATAAAATGGTGCAAAATCCTCATATCTGGTTTCAAAGAGTTGGCCTCTAAGGGCTTGGTTGGGTCAATAACTTCAGCTTCAAAAATTTGTTTCATGTCTCATGAAAATGATGAAAATGAGAAACCTTCAATGGTTCTCTTATTCTTGTTGCAGGGAACAAAGAGACGACCCTCAAGGAGATCGAGAATTTCATTAAGAATTTTGGATGTCAAGTGTATGTCAATACCATTACCTAATTGGTGATGTTGGTATATGAAGGGTTGGTGATCTTGAAGTGAACGTAAAAAAGTTTTACAAGAGAATGGTAATGGTGGTCAGGGATCTTGAGAAGATCTATCTAACCAAGAGTGGTGAACCACTCAGAAAATTTTATTTCATTAGAATTGAAAAACACGAAATCAGTGGAGCGACTTGTGATTACCTTGCGATTTACGAAGGACGAGAAATACAGATTCTTGTACTTTAAGAACTAAAACTTCAGAGTCGAATCGATTTCCTTGTCAGTGGACGGCCTAGCCTTGGTTTTCTTCTTCTTCGTTGCCTTAGAGCTTAAAGTTTCTCTTGCGTGTTGACACTTGCTTCCCTTACCCATTATTTGTGGGAGCATGGATTGAGAGAAAGAACAAGAGGGAAAGGAAGAGGAAGAGGTCGACCCTTTAGGGTTCGCAGAGGGAAATGAAGAGGGAGGAGACGAAGAGACATTAGACACTGAACAGTTTTGAGCGCGAATGAAAAAAAGGGGGGAAACCACCTATATATAAACTCTATGAAATGTGTCGACACAAATTTCATTGGAGTCAACACTTTTCACGTGACACTGAGGGTGTTCAAAAATAGAAATTGTGTCAAAACGTTTTAACATGGTGTCGACACTTTCAGTTCATTGAGTCGACACTACTCACAGGCGAGTCGATATAAATTTTACTGAGAACAAGAATTTGAATCGTGTCAACACTATACAGTTGGGGTCGACACTTTTTTCAAAATGTGTCAAAACTATATAACGTTTATCTCAACATTTTCACACATGTGTCGACACTTTTTAACATTGTGTCGACACATTTCACACATCAAAATAAAGTACGAAAAGCATTAAACAAACATTGAACATGCATAGTTAGTATGGCGTTTAAGCATCAGTTTGGAGCACAACATACCAAGTTCTCTTCTGGTATAACAAAATCTTTCTTCATTTAAAGGTTTGGTGAAAATATCAGCAAGTTGGTGGTCTGTGCCTACAAATTCAAGTTTTGTATTTTCCTTTTAAATATGATCTCTAATGAAATAATATCTTATCTCTATATGCTTTGTTTTAGAGTGTTGTATAGAATTTTTGAATATGTTAATGGCACTAATGTTGCCACACTTAATAGGAATGTGATCAAACATATACTATAGTCTTCTAGATGTTATTTTATCCAAAAAAAATATGTGCACAACAACTACCAGCTGCAATGTACTCAACCTCAGCTGTAAATAAGACTATTGAGTTTTGTTTCTTACTAAACCATGATATGAGAGAGTGCCGTAGGAATGTTCTACTTGTACTCTTCCTATTAATTTTACACCCGACAAAGTTTGCATCAGAATAGCTAAATAACTCAAAAGTTATTCCTCTAGGATAAAATATTCCTAAGTTTTGTGTACTTAAGAGGTATCTAAAGATACGCTTAACAACAATCACATATGATTATTTAGGATTAGTTTGAAATCTAGCACGCATACATACATTAAATATGATGTCATGTTTACTAGCAGTTAAGTAAAGTAAGGAGCTAATCATACCTCTATATATATTTTCCTCGACTGCTTTACCATTCTCATTCTTGTCAAGCTTTGTTGAAGGGCACATTGGAGTTTTTAATAGTTTTGTATTTTGCATATCAAATTTCTTTAATAAATCTCTTGTGTACTTGGACTAATTTATGAAAATTTCTTCTTGTGTATGTTTGATTTGAAGTCCAAGGAAGTAATTCAGCTTACCTATCATGCTCATTTCAAATTCTCACTGCATACACTTAGCAAAGTTCATACAAAAAGTTTCATTAGTTAAGCCAAAGATGATATCTTTTACATATATTTGTACGACTAGCATATCTTTTTCTTTTGACTTGATAAAAATAGTTGTTTCAATTTTTTCTCTTGAATACTCATTTTCAATCAAGAATTTGTTAAGCCTTTCATATCAAGCTCTTGGCGCTTACTTCAAACCATAAAGAGTTTTGGTGAGTTTGTAAACATGATTTGAAAAATTAAAATTTTCAAAACTAAGAGGTTGTTTTACAAAAATTTTCTCAAAAATAAAACCATTTAGAAAGATACTTTTGACATCCATTTGATAAAGTTTAAAATTTTAAAGTATGCAAAAGTAAGTAATATCCTAATGGCTTCAAGACTAGCCATATGAGCAAAAGTTTCATCAAAATTAATGCCTTCTTCTTGATTATATCTTGGGCTACCAATCGAGTTTTGTTCTTAAGAATTACTACATTCTCATCTATTTTATTTCTAAAAATTCATTTTGTACCAATGATGGAGTGATCCTTAGGTATTGGTATTAAAGTTTAAATTTTATTTTTTTAAAATTGGTTTAACTCTTCTTGCATAGACAATATCCAAAAATTATCGTTTTTGGCTTTTCAAAATTATTTGGTTTAGTCATAAAAAGAAATGCTAAATTACCACAAGCATTACGTAGAGAAGATCTAGTTTTTATACTTTGAGATGGGTCACTATGATCAAGTCTTTTAGATGACCAAGAGCATACCTCTATTCTTTAGGCAAACCTGAATTTCCTTCATTTGAGGGACTTGTAGCTTGCTGATTTTTAATTTGCAGTACATTTGTTGCTTCCTCATGATTTGGCTCTTCTTGGTCTTAGATGAAAATGTCTTTAACACATTTTTCTATGTCAACTAAGTTATCTTTACAAAATTCTTTGAAAGAATTAAGGTTAGTTTCATCAAATATAACATGAATAGATTCTTCAACAACTAGGATCCTTTTGTTAAAAAATCTATATGCTTTACTAGATATAGAATAGCATAAGAAAACACTTTTATCAGATTTTGTATCAAACTTGCCTAAAAGTTCTTTATTGTTGTTTAACACAAAATATTTGCACTAAAAGGCACGAAAATAACTGATATTTGATTTTCGTCCAGTCCATATCTCATATGGAGTTTTCTTAAGTGAAACTTAAATCATGGTTCTGTTTACAATATAGCATGCTGTGTTGACAGTCTTGGTCCAAACGTATCTTCGTAGGTTGTTTTTACGGAGCATGGTTGTAGCCATTTATTCTAAAGTCCTGTTCTTTTTCTTAACAACACCATTTTGTTGATGGGTTCTAAAAGCAGAGAAGTTATGATCTATACCACTTTCATTATAAAACTTTTTAAAATCTTTATTTTTAAATTTTCTACCATGATCATTTCTAATAGTTGTGATTTAAAAAAAAATTTCATTTTAAAATTTTCGAGACAATTTTAAAAATGCAGCAAAGATTTTATTCTTATGAGCTAAAAATAGCAGCTAAGAGTATCTAGAGAAATCATCAACTACAATAAATACATATCTTTTGTCACCAAGACTAAGAGTCCTTGTTGGACCAAATAAGTCAATGTGCAACAGTTATAAAGGCCTAGAAGTATAAATCACTATTTTAGATTGAAAAAAACTTCTAACTTATTTGTCTTGTTGACATGAATCACAAATTTTATCTTTTTAAAATTTTATTTGTGGTAAACTAATCACTAATTCTATTTTTAAAAGTTTTAAAATCAAATTCACATAAGCATATCCAAGCCTTCTATGCCACAACTAATTGTTATCACTCAAGGCAGCTAAATATTTTGTGTCATTTTTGGATAGGTCATTAAAATTAAAAGTATAAATATTTTCATACCTATGACTTTCAGAAATAACTTTGTTATCAATTGAATTTTCAATAATATAATTAGCATGATCAAAGATAAAGTTGACTGATGTGTAAGAATGTTATGTCTCAAATCATCAATAAACAAAATATTTTCAATAGAAGAGAAATGAGTTTTACCAATACAATCAACTCATATGATTTTGCATTTACTATTGTCTCTAAATATCATAAATCCGCCATCTTTGGGCATAAGAGAGAAAATCTGACTTGTCACCTGTCATATGTTTTGAGTAAGCACTATCAAGGTACCACATTTCTTCATTGAATGATAACTTGAGACATACCTGCGAAGAAAATTAAGTTTTAATTTTTGGTACTCAAATTTTCTTAGATCATTTGGTGTTAGTTCCATGTGTGTGTGTTCCTTTTAGAACCAAAACCCTTTTTGTAGGTAAGACATGTGATTTTATATGTGGACAATGTGTCCATATTCACAGCAATGAAAGCAAGTATCATTTGAATGGTTTGAGGATGCTTTAACAAAAATGTTGTTAAAAAACTTTTGTTTCTTCTTTGGTTGGTAACTTATACCAACTTTGTCAAAAACACATTTTTGCATACCAAAAAGTTTATCCAAGTTTTCTTTCCCATGAGTAAACTTATGAATAATTTTGTGTAAGGTCTTCAACTTTCTCATTCAAAGTTTTGTTTTTATTCTTTAAAGAAATTACCTGATTTGACTGTAAAATTTTTTCTTCTTTTAAAGCTTTAATTTCAACAGATAAGGAAATAACTAATTTTTTTAGAATAGCATTTTTAGCACTCGCTTTTCTCAATTTATCATGCAAGTCTTTAAATGCAACTTGAAGTTCTTCTAAAGAAAAAGGATCATTGGTTACCTCATTGTCTTTCTTAGCCATGAGGTAAGAATTAACAACTTCATTTTTTTCCTTTTTATTTTTGGAGCTGCTATCTTCACTTTTACCTCATGCAGCCAATATAGCTTTCTTAAATTCCTTTTTGAAATGCATTTTGAGTCGAGGACATTCAGCTTTCATGTGTCCATGGTTCTTATATTCAAAGCAGATGATCTTATATTTTTGTGATAACTCTTGAATTTGCTTAATTTTCTCTTGAACTTGTTGGACTCATTTTTATGCCCATTTTTCTTAAAAAATCTCATTCCTCATTGTTTCTTATTTTTAAGTAACCTTTTAAACTTTCTTGTGATGAGGACTAGATCTTTATTTTCATCACTTGTGGAGTTTTCATCAGATTCATCTTCGAAGATGAAAGATTTGAAAGCTATCCATTTTTTTCTTTTTTTTGCTATCATCTTCAACATCCATCTTGATGTTCATCTCATGAGTCATGAGTGACCTAAGAAGCTCCCCCAAACTTAGTGTGGTGAGATTCTTTGGCTCGTGAATAGTAGTCATCTTGGCTTCCTAACTCTTAGGCATGTACTTTAGAATCTTTCTCACAATTTCTACATTAAAATACACTTTGCCTAGATATGTTAATCTATTAATGATATCAGTGAATCTAGTAAATATTTTAGAAATGGTTTTATCATATTTCAATTTAAACAACTAATAATTATGAACAAGCATACTTATTTTAAATTTCTTGACTTGGTTGGTTTCTTCATGAGTAACCTCAAATCTATCCCATATCTCATTGGTAGTGTCACTGGTAAAGATCCTATTAAACTCATTTAGATCAAGAGAGCAATATAAAAGGCTCATGGCTTTAGTATTTTTTTGTATTTCTCTTTTATCAGACTCAGCCCATCCATTTTCAAGCTTAGGGACAGATGCCCATTCTACCGTATTAGTAGGCCTTTTAGGACCATTCATAATAACTCTCTAAAAGTCATAATCAATAGCTTGGATGTAGATCTTCATCCTAGCTTTCTAACAATTATAATTTGTTCCATTGAATAAGGGAGGTCTGTTGGTGGACTGACCTTTAGGCTGAATTGGCCCAATACTAGTGGTTGCCATTGATCTTCTTTGGCCATTAAGTCACTAAGCAAGAGTCCTTACTCTGATTCCAATTGTTAGTCCTAGGTAATTCAAAAGGGGGTGAATTAGGTTTTAAAAACAATAACAACTATTTTAAAAATCTTTTATAAAACTTTTTAATTTCACAAGCAAATATAGTAGGTAATATAACTAAAAGAAAATTAAAGAGGTTAGGGAGAGAAAAATGAACCAGACACAGAGTTATAATGGTTCGGTTTCTTTCAATCATACGTCCACTCCTCAAGATTTCTCTTGAGAATTTGTACTATAATCGAATGCTTTACATGCGCATTCAAAAACTTTTATAGCCTCAAGAAGTTTCTACAAAATAATCTCCTATTTTTTTAAAATTCTCTTGAGCTATTCTTTAAGAAGCTCACACACTTTCTTTAAGGATCAAGGGTGACTCACCCTCTTTTACAATAACTGCGATAGAATTAAAAATTCACTAACTAACACTCCTTACAAATGATTGAAAATAAATAAGCAGGATAGTGAAAGAATTGGCTGGAAGAGTTATGAGCAGTAAATACTTTTTTGAAGAATATGCGCTTTTAATGCAAGTAATAGAACAGTGTATAGTGATTTGAAACTCTTAAAAATTAACTTATTATATAACCTACTAAAGTAAATGACCGTTTGTGGGTTGTGGATGCAATTAATGCTATGAAATGTTACCGTTGGAACCAGCGAAATATTTGAATTCCGTCGCAGGTGTCGACAAAAAGTCCTTTGGTGTCGACACAAAAAATTTGGGGCTTAGTTTTTTGAGTAATCGTGTCGACTCAGTTCTTTGTTGGTGTCAATCTTATTTCTGCATTTTTCTCAGCTACATAGTGGTGTTGACTCATGAAACATTTGGTGTCAACCCATGCATTTCTTCAATTTTTTAGGTAGAACCTTAGTGTCGACTCAAGGCTTCATGATCTGCTCACGGTGTCGACTCAATTCTTCATTGGTGTCGACTCTTATGAGAGACTTAGCTATTGAAAATTTGGTGTCGACTCTAAAAGTCAGACTTGGCTACTGTAATTTCTGTGTCAACCCATCTTTAATTTGGTGTCGACCTTGGAAGTTCAACTTGCCCTCAAGGGTTTTGGAGTCGACTCTTCTTCATTCTGGCGTCGACCCAAAATCCTTGTTTTCGAAAGGAACCTTTGTATCGACTCAGAATTCGGTGGTGTCGACACTTTTAAGTTGGAGTTGGGAAAAGACTTGAAATCCTAGTGTTGATCCATTGCTTTTTGGTGTCGACTCATTGAGTTTTCTGGAGGATGTCTAGGTGTCGACTCTCGTGACTTTGATATCGACCCTTTGAACCCGAAGACTGGAACCCGAAAGATAACTTGGTGTCGACTCATTGAGAGTTGGTGTCGACACAAATTGAATCTCAGTCCAATACTGGGGGTGTCGATCCAAATTCATTTGGTGTCGACTCACTTGAGTCTCTAAAACATCTTAAGCAAAAATGTTAAGGTGTCAACTCTATATTTCAAGCGTGCTTGCCTCAATGTGTCGATTCAATTATCAATTGGTGTCGACATAAAACATTCTTTTTAAGAACACTAAGTGTCGATTTATTTGATGCAAAGTATCAGTACAAATGACATAGGGTGTCAATTCATTTGTCATGGAACGTTGACACTAACTTTTTAAAAACATTTAAATGTTATCTTTTTAAATCAAATTAATTTAGAAAATGAATTACAAAAAATCATCAAAATCTATTTAAAATTCCATTGAGCTAACAATTGAAAATAATAAAAGTTTTAGTTTTGAAAGTAAAAAATTAGTTTTGAAAATAATTATAAAATTTCACATTGAAGATGTGTCTTGTTTATTAGATATCGATGAATACGTTGTTGGGGAAATATAACAACACAATATATACTCGGTGGTCTAGAAAATATATGTTTATTAACTTTTAACGAGTATAATAAACTCAATTTACAGAAAACAAAACTGCAGAAAATAATATGAACAAATATGCAAACCGAATCTTGCAAACTCAGTTTTCTTAAGAATGATTCACCGTCTACCAATAGTGTTGTAAGTTTCTCCACCGGTGTTATTCTCCCAAGATAAAACGGTTGACCCGAACGTTGGAACACCTTCAAAGATCAGCTACTCGAACGTATCTCGTCTGTCTTTCTCTCTCTCACAACTTGTATATCAGAATTTATATATCTCCTATCTCACCTCTTCAACATACCTCATATCTCTACGGAATACAAGAGGAGTTCTTATATAGAACTTCTCTCATGTAGGGCTACAAAAGGATTGAATAGAGAAATCAATTGCCAATTGAACGGACAATTGAATTCAGAAATCAATTCTAAAATAGTGGCTATAAATCAATTCTAAAATATGGTCAATTGAATTTACTATTTCCAACATACGTTCCATATGTATATATATCTTATAAAAAATTAAATTTATATATTAAAAGTTATTGGTGGTGTTTGGCAAAATTAGTATTACAAGTTATAATTTTTATCAAACACTTATAACTTTAACTATAAATTATAATTTATAAATTATTAATTTTAGTAATATCAAACACCAGTATTGAATTTTACCATTGGTAATGAAAAACATAACTAACATGCTATGTCAGCGTGTTGGATGCCTAAGTGGATGAAAAATTCGAATGCAAAGGAATATATGAAAAATAGTAAAATGTGATAAACGCCAACTTAAAAAAAAAGAAGAAGCTTGAGACTATTCCTTGTAAAATTCTTATATTTAGGCCTTAGCATATGTTTGGCATAAGTTTTTTAGGAGATTATTTTACTTAAAATCCTTTTATAAAGTTTACTTGTTTGGTTTTTGTTGACTTTTTTTTACATATTTTTATATCTATTTTTTTTATTAAAAAAAGCTAAAGAACCAAAAAACCTACAAAAAAAAAAACTAACCCAAACACAAACTTAATAAAAAAGATTCAAAAAATTAATGTGTTCTGATCATACAATTATTAATATCTAATAAACTTAAGTGACTTTAATAAAAAGCATTAATCTAATAAATCATGACTTTAAGGCCACGTTTGTTTGCACAATTAGTTGGGATTGTACTTAAAATTGTATTGCAAGCCAATGATCATATGTTGTTTTTCCAACTAAAACAGTGCAATGCAATTATGCAGCATACAATTAACTTGTTTGTTTAGTACACTAATCTTTTATATTAGAATATCGGATAGGTACATAAAGTACCAAATAGGAGATAATTAATAGCATATAAATTGTGGTATTAAGGAGGATTATTTTGTTTTTAGATTATTTTTATTTTATACAATGGCTAAACTAATTATATTTTACGATTCAATAATAAATAATACAATTTCATCTCATTGTATAACAATACAATTCAATCACACCGTACAAGTAATTCAATCTAATTCTATTGTATAACTAATACAATTTAGCCTCCTTTAGCAAATTAGTTTTAAGTCAAATTTTTTGTTTAAAATTATTTTAAGTCAAATAAATAAAAAGTTCGTTTAGTGAACTGCATGAGTGACTTTAAACAAAAAAATAATAAAGTCAAAAAACTTGGTTTAAAGTGCCTTTAAACTAAAAAATAAAAAATTTTGCTTAAAATTGTTATAATTTTTTTAAAATTTATTTTTAGATAATATTTAATATGGATCTTGTTTGATAGATTTTTACGAGTAAATTTTCAAAATAATTTTTTTATAAAAAATAAATATTTATAATAAAAGTTATGATATTTTAAAAAAATATATAAAAAATTTTTTATATAAAAAAGCAAAAAGACTAAAAGCCTTTGTATTGCAAAATGGGACTTTTTAATTTTTTGAATTTTAGAAAAAAAAATAAAATTTTTTATTTAAAACTGGCTTAAAGTCAATTGCCAAATGAGACCTTAATCCCACCGTATAAATAATGCAAAGCTGGTGTGGAAAAAAAATTATTTTATATTTTTGCATAGCTTCATATTTAATATAGAACTTTTTGATAGCTTTGGCCAAGCAAGTTCTAAAAATATAATAATTATAAAAAAAATAAAATATATACAATAAAAATTATGATATTTTTAAAATATTATATATAAATATTGTAGTTTAAAAGTAAAAATGCTAACCTCAAGATGTTGGCTTAGTAATTAAAACTTAATATTTGAAAATTTATTTCTTTTAATGATATGTGTGATTAAAGGTTGAGATAAACTGTAGTTAATTTGTATAGTGGTTGATTGGATATTCTTTCAATGGAATTAAACAATATAATTTACAAAAGCAGTCTTGGAAAAAATTTTAAATTTCAACAGATGCCTCTATCCTATATAAAATAAATCATTCCTGAGCCAAATTTACTTTTGAAAGACTTGATAGTCCAATTCACAAATAAAATGTATGCAATTCATTGACACATACAGTCTGAATAACCATGCAAGAGGCTGCATTCATGAACAATTTCTATCTTTACACAAAACCAAAAAAACCATTCAATTCTCTACCATCACATTAAGATTATATATATATATATATATATATATATGTGTGTGTGTGTGTGTGTGTGTGTGTGGGGTGGGAGGGGGGACGTGTGTGTGTGTGGGAGACTTGTAATAATCCAAAGTTAACTACTGGCCTAATAACTTAAAAAAAGAACTAAAATAATTAATAGTAGTTCACAAATTTCTTTATGTACCACATTTAATTTTTATCTCCTATTGACGTGCGATGAAGTATCAAAATATTTTTTACTGAAATGCGTAACGTTCTCGTTGCGTGACTTAAATTTTTCTTTTAGTTAGGACATGGAGAGTAGCTCATAAGCGTGCACAAAAACACCCTATGTTTTGGGGTATATAGTATGCACGTATAAAATTTTTTGGTTGAAATGAATGTTTGTGGATAAAATTATAAAATATTTTAAAATATCAAATCAAAATTTGTATATTATGAATTATGAGATTTTTTGTTATGAATTTTTACAGTTAAATTTATGATTTTTTGTGTTTACTAATTTATAAATCTAATTGATTTTTTAATTATAAATATTCGTGATTTAGTCATAAATTTGTGTAGTTAAATGTATAAAGTCCTTACTACATGGGATGTGTAATCTTTCCCTATGGTTGCGTTTGGCAAATGTACTGTTAGTAGTTTATAGATTATAATTTATAACAGAAGTTGTGAGCATTTGGTAAAAATTGTAATTTGTAGCTGAAATATAAGAAAATGTAGTTATAAGTTGTAACAGAAATTATAAGTGTTTAAAAAAAAAAAATTTATAGCTAAAATTAATTGTGAGGTTTTTCATTTTGGTCTAATACATTTTACTTTGAGCTTGTTATCAAACCAAAAAAATTACCAACAAACCACTTTCATTTTTTAGCATATCGTTTTTACAGCTCAATACACAAAAGAAAAATTAAAGGTAATATAATACATCAAACTAAAATAGAACATTTTATAATAGTTATTAGCTTATAGCTATACATAAATAAAAATTCATTAACAAACCCAAGAAGTTTAGCTACTCAAACACTTTAGTATAATTATTAAAACCACTTATTAATGAGCAATGCGGGCTGTTTGGGTTAAATGTCTCGAATTTTGCTTATTTTTATGTTTTCTAAATTTTTTTATCTTTTGACTAAATTTATTTATTTTTTCGAATCGTCTCGATGAGATGAACTCAAAAGGTAAAAAAAAATTGATCAAAAGATGAAAAAAATATACTAAAAACAAAAATAAGCAATATAAAATTTAACTTATTGGCTTATTTTAGTTTATTTTTGTCTTTTTTAAATTCTTTTTATATTTTAAAATTCATTAAAAACGAAAATAAATAATATTAAATAAATAAATAAACAATTATCCCAAACAGTCACTATCAAAATCATTCCAATGGTGAAGTTAAGTAATTGTCTGAATTCGTCAAGTTATTTAACAAAGAAAAGGTGTTAATTGGTACCAAGTATTTTCATTACATATCCTACCCAAGGACAAAGTTAGAATTTTGTTTGGAAGGGGGCCAATAATAAGTTTAGGCACAAATTATGACTAATAATATAAATTATATTTAGTATGTTAAAATGAAAATAAAATTCATTCGGTATTAATGAAGACATAATAATAAATGCTCTCAAAAAATTCTTTTCCTAACAGATGCCGGAATGCTTTGGAAGGAAGGACACAACATAGATGGAGATGGACTTTTATAAAGACTTTCTAAAACTTGATAATCTAAGAGTTCTCTCCTGAACCTTTTTCGTAGCGATAGTGAAATAAGTGAATTTATCCAGTTGAGTCATGATTGATTGAGAAAAAATAATTCCCTCCAAACAGCTTAACTCCGTCAAGCCTATAGGAGTAGTAAAGAACTATAAAGAACTTTTGTTGGTTGTTGACCAACGAAAAGCATGAAAAAAAGATGCACAGACATATTAACTATTTCATAAGTCATGAATCAAAGTAGAACTCGTCAACTCTTCATCTATTGATAATTGAGTTTATACTAAATTTCTAATCAAATTCTCTTTCAATGTACACAATTAAAGGGTTTGGGAGAAAATCTTCTTTCATCTTATTTAAAAATTTTGTTCTGCAATGTAAGTTGAAAGCATAAAGTGTAGCCAATCTGCAAAGAAGCGAGTAAATATTTTTATCTCGACTAATCATTTTTATAATTTTATATTCACATGTGACAAATTAAATAAATAAATGTAAAGTGAAACAAAGATAATGAAAGTTAATAAATCAATATATCTCTATTCATGAAAAGAGGGGCCAACTTATTGTAAAAAAAATTATGACTGGAGATTTTCCCACCGGGTTTGGCCATGCCCACACCCCGGTCTAGCGCTAACTTGGTCCCCATTCCACCCATCTTGAATATTAAAGATGGCAATTATCTCCGTTCAGTTCCATCCTCGCAAGTTTTCATCTTACTTTGTACGGATTTTTCTTGTTCCCGATAACCAACGGAGTGAGAATGGTATTTGTTTTTCTCTTTCCACTTTCAATTACATAAAATAAATATTTTTTTAAATATTAATACATGTATAAAATATATATTTTATAAGTATAATAAGTTCAAAATATTAAAATATTATATTTATCTATATTTTTTGCTATTTCTTACATTTTGTATTTTTAGTTATATTGGCCCCGTTTGGTTACCCCTTGCTTATTTGCTTAGCCAAAAAGCATTTAAGCCACGTCGTTTGGTTATATTTGCTTATTTGGTTACCAAAACGAGTTTATTTGCTTATTTATTTATTTACCTATCCAAACGAGCTTATTGGTTATTTGGTTTTTAACTTATTTGGCTACCCAAATGACGTGACTTATTTTTTGGCTTATAAGCCAATAAACAAATAAGCAAGGTTACCCAAATGGGGCCATTAATTCCACAATTATTATTATTTATTTATTATATTATTTATAATTTTTATTAATATTACTTTTTTGAACCCTAAAAACTATTTTAAAAATATATCCGTATTTGTCTTGTTCACTGTTACTTTTCTAATATTTTCTTCTATTTTTGCTTCGATCAAATAAGGAATAGGCATATAAGAGCTATCTCTGGGCCCGCTTTGCCTCATTGCCATCCCTATTGAATAGCACAATTTTGCAATTCTCAACTCGGGAATATAATCCAATTTTATGTTTGGCTTGCCAATTTGCAAAGGGGATAAACAATTTCCCAACTGCATGAAACTTTTCAATTCGGGACAATAGATATCCCACCTCTAAGATGGGTTTAATAATCTCTGGATTGAAGGGAGGGAGGATTAGTGCTTGAAAGACCCATTTGCCCTTCCTCAATATTAGCCTTTAAAGAAAGTTTATTTAATATGATACCAGCCTTAGCAACCAATATGGATTGGACCATGCAGCCAATATACCAATGTGAATGTTGTTGTGGCATATGCATATGTATAAGATGTGGTTGGTTGACTATGAAGCCAATATGCATGTTGTGAGTTAATGAAGGACTACTAGTAAAATAATCTATTTTCATCTCAAAAGCCACCATCATATTGGGCCTAAGTCTCCCTTAATATATATATATATATATATATATATATATATATTTGATATGCATATGATATTTGTAAAAATAATTCATACAAATATTCTTTTAATAATAAATACTTGAAGGAACTGAAAATTATTTATTCAATCATGAGGAACCGAAAAAATACAAATTCACCGAACAATATAATAAGGCCAAGTTTGTTGACTAAAAATGACACTGGTACCAAATTAGATGTACATCAATTAAGGGTTAACCGAACACTATACTTAGTCCAAGTCATCATGATGCTAAGAACACCAACCCTCATATCATGTCAATCACTGAGAAATGAATGTTGTAGGATTTGGAAACATCAGAAGTGAAATCACATCTTAATAATCGAGTGTATGATGCACAATATATCAAACTCTATAAAGAGAAATTTAAGTAAATGTCATATTATTAACTGATAACAGAATTTTAGTTTTATAAAATTTTTTTCTCATAGATTTAGTCCCATACAATAATTAACTGACGAAAATACTCCAAATATTCTATTTTTGCATATCCCTTAAATTAGGTAACATTTCTCTCTCCCTCTCTCTCTCTCTCTCTTTTATATATATATTTTTTAATTTGAAATCTTTTTAAATATTTTTCAAAAATAGCGTATCTCTTCAACCAAACAACCTATTTCTCTGTTGGGCGAAATCACTCGCCGCCATAATACATACAAATGATACATTTTCAAAACTATTTCACTATACACATAAATTTGATACATTTTTAAATTCACAAAATCATTAATTTTGATATATATTTCAACTCATTGCAACCAAATGTACTACTGATACATTTATCAGTATATGTTACGGATACATTTATCAGTATTAAATATAATGTAAATATACTCCAGTTCACTACGCATATGCAACTGATACATTTATCAGTATTAAGTATCTGTTGTAATATCTTTTTATAATATAGTTTTAAATTCAAAAAATGTATCACTGGTTTAGATGAGCTGTGTGCATTTAGTAATAACATGCAACTGATAATTGTATCAATATTTAACAGATAAGTGCTTTCAAAATTGTTCAACATAAAATTTGCAACTGATAATTGTATCAGTTGCACACTGATCATATAGAGAATATGTATCAAAAAAAATCACCGAATCTTAACAGAACCCTTATGAGAGTATCTGACACAAAAACTGCGTCGTCATCCCCTATCACGAACCACCTCACATCCTTCATGTCCACCCGGAACATTTCCCAAACGATCCGCGAGATACAAATCGCTGACCGGTGCCCCTGCCGGTTTGAGTAAGGGAACGGGCCCATATTGCCAGAGATTCTCACCTCCAAGAGGCCCTCGTCGGGGTTCGTCTTCATCGCTATGTTTAGCCACGCCACGCTGCTCATTTCATTCGGCTTCCACCTCATTTCGTCTTCACCTTCAAGAGGCTTTTGTGTCGCCAACCGGTGCCCCTATCGGTTCGAGTAAGGGAACCGGCACGTGTCGCCGGAGATTTTCACCTCCGGGAGGCTCTCGCCAGATATTTTCACTTCAGAAAATTTGTTCACGCCTGAAGCTTTCCTTGATTTTAGAGAGAGAAAGAGAGAGAGAGAGATGAAAATTGAAAATTCTAAAATTTAAAACTCCTAAAATTTTGGAATTAAAAAATCTAAAATCTAAAATTTTTTATGGGATTAATTTTGATATTACTTTTATGAATTTAAAACTCCTAAAATTTCGGTTGACAACCCACACAATCAATTACTTGTATTTTGAAAATAGAAATGATCATATTTTAAATGAGAGTATATTAGATATAAAAAAATTAATTCAAATTAGAAATGACTAAATTTTTTTAAATTTTTTTATAGAACTAAATCTCTTATGATATTCTAAAAAAAGACTAATCTTTAAATTTCTCTAAATTGAATAAGTCATTGGAGATAGGTATGCGGTTTTACTTTGCCAAAACTCTCTTTGTATACTTAGTTTTTATCAACACTTGCATATATTTTATCATCGAAATGTTGCTCTGGCCATTGTAGTCGGACAACACTGACAATTTTCTTTCTTTTTTGACCTTACTTTCGTTTCGACTTAACTCACGTGCCATCACTCCAATTTGGGATCTTACAATACCTATTCATTTTATTAATGCATGTCCACAGTTTATGAGGTTTAGGTTAATGAAGTTTAGGGCCAAATTTGTACGCTACGCATTTGTGCAATTCAAAGGAAGTTAGGGGGTGTTTGGCTATGCTATTTGTTGTAACTTTTAGTTTTATACTATTAATTTTAATTATAAATTATAATTTTTTTCAAACACTCATAATTACTGCTACAAGTTATACTTATTTTTTCTTTTATTTCAACTACAATCTTTATTAAACACTTACAATTTTCATTACAATTTATAAATTACTAGTTTCAGCAATACCAAACACTACTTAAATTCACTGAGAAATTTTGAATACAGCACTAAATAGATTACCAATTTTTTAAAAAATTTTATTTGTACCATTACTAGTCAAATTTCGGATACTATTTTAAATTTATTATTATAAAAAATATACATTTAAAATATTATTCAATTTCTTCACCTCCCGAGAATTATTTGTTCCTCCTGTATATTATTTTTTCTTCTTATTTAATAATAACAAATAATTTTTCAACTCTTATTACATATTTTATTCTATTTTAGCCAAACATAATATAAACAATACTTTAATATATATAATCTCATTCACTATTTCATGATATTAAAAAAAATACATAAAAACTAATATTCTTTCTTTTTATTCTATCCACAGCAAACATGACTTCAGAGTATTGCATATTGATTTTTGTCCAAAACAACATAAATTGGCCGATCCCGGCAGTACGTACTAACATTGGTTCAACAATATTGAAATTATATATACTAATATTGAAATTGAAATTATATATACTAGTATTGAAATTATATACTACAGTATATTATTTGTATTTTATTTGATTAAAGTAAAAAAAATATGAATAAGAGAAAAGTTAAAAATTAATTTTTAGCCGAAAAAAAGATAATCTAAAAGAAATGACAAATAATACCATGAGAAGTATAGGATAATTCTCTCCCAAAATTTGAACTATTAAAATTAGTCTACGAAAAATTAATTATACAACTGAGAATAAGATCCCAATTGAAAACTAACTTAAAATTTAATTTTTTTATCTTTTTAATTAAAA
>JAOTRH010477960.1:0-25861 GCA_034768845.1 Heliamphora exappendiculata
TTGAGTGTTCAAAATGGGTTAACACTTTCATTTTGAAAATAATAAATATTATCCAAATTAAAGATATTTATTTATAGAAAATGAAATATTAAAATTATCAAAATTAATTAATGAAGCACTTGTGCTAACAATTTTATTTGTAGAGTTTAGGACTTGCGTGCCCCTTCTTTTTATTCTGATCGAAGTAGAGTTTAGGACCTACAATTTTGTTTGTAGGTTTCAACCTCTTTTGATGATAACAAACCAAAGTTTCTAATTGTGGAAATTAAGTATGCTCACAGGAATTTAATGACACAAGCACAATTGAGAAAGCAAAATGAAAGCCATGAAGCATGAAGATCATATTCATGCGGCTAAGATCAATGGAGCAAGAGAAGAACCAAGAAGACAAGAAAAGAACTTGAAGGACTTGAAGATTTTCTAAGTATAAATGCACTAGGACCTATGGTTATATGTGTGAAAGCTCATAGGAGACCTTAGATGGACCATAGGTTGGTTAAACAATTTGTAACAAATTATTTTCAAAGTATAAAATATGTTTTAAAATGTTTCAAAAGAAGTTCGGCCAAAAATATGCAAAATTTGTGTGAAAAAAATTGACATACCTTCGGTATTTTGGCCATAAATTTTTGTACAAAATAAATTTTGATATGAGGTTTGAATCATTGGAAAGTAAACTTTTAGGGCTTCAATTTGAACACAAGAACGACCATATTCAGAGTCCGAACGAAGGAGTTATGGTCGTTTGAAGTAGAAAAAATTGAGCAGTCACGGGTCAGTCGACTGAGTATCAGATCCAGTTGACTGAAGTCAAGTTCAGTCGACCGAACTAGCTTCTTCAGTCGACCGAACAGGCTAATTTTTTAATTTTGAGCTTAACGGCTAGTTTGACATTTTCTTATTTGGCCCAACGGCTAGTACGAACTTTTGGCCTATAAATAGAGCCTTTGAGCTTAGATTTTATTTACTTCAAACCTTTAAATCAACTCTCTCATATATATCAATTTTGTTCTTCAAATTCTTTATTTTTTATGAATCATTTTTTAGAGAAAACCTTAGAAATCCTCCATTGAGCTTTTCACTTGTATATCATTTGGAGTGAATATTAGTGTGCTTCAGTTGTATTCATCTGCTCATTGTAGGGGCATTCTCTTGTACTACTTCTTGTTGTTTTATTGTATTTGATAAAGGTGTTTCTCAAAAGAGGCTAATCCGCCTACAAGGATTGGATTGCTTGAGAATGGTACATTCTCAAGAGAGGCTACTCCACCTAGACTAAGAAGAGAGGCTACTCCGCCTATTGAAAGAGTGTTTAGTGGAAGCCTCATAATGATTGATTTGAGGCAAGAACGTAGGCCGTTGCGCCGAACTTTGTAAAAATTGTGGTGTCGTATTTCTACCTTGTTTACTTTTCATTCTTATTATTATATTGTTGTTTATTGTTGCACAACACACACATTTTCATATTTGAATTCTTCTCTATTATTTGTTCTTATATTTTTTATTTCTTAAACCAAGAAAAGTGTTGAAACTAGAAGTTGTAAATTAAATTTTATTCTTGTGATTCAAATCTTCTAACAAAAGGTTTTTTAAGTATACTTGTGTATATTCAACTTGTAAAGAAAAGCTACACTTGTATTATTAATTATTAGAAATGAAAAGGTGTTGAATCTAGTTAACAAAAAGATTTATTAAACTCTACACTTGCACTTAAATCCTTTTAAGAAAGAATTTTTGATTATAAGATTAATTAAAATATTTTTGTGCCTTAATCTTCAAACAAGTGGATATATTCAAATATAAACTTGAGAGTTGTATATATATATTTGATTGTTTAAACTAAGATTTTTTTTTTAAATATCTAATTCGCCCCCACTTGGGATTGCACATATACTACCAGGATTTGTTACAATAGAAAAATTAAACTATTCTAAATATGCTTTCAAATAAAGAAATTAAAACTTGCATATTATCAAAATTAACTAGGTTAACATTAACATGATGGATCAATAAAGAAATAAGAAATGTAAAATAAGAGATGCATAAAAGAGAAAAATGCTACCTTAAAAGAAAGTCTATTTAACAACGAAATTTAAAATAAGAGTTTTGTAACAAAAGAGAATTTAAAAATTTTTAAAAAAAGAAAGATTTGACAAGGGTAGAAAATACTATTAAGAAAAAAATCTAATTATTTACACAAAAGATGAAAGTAAGAAGAATAAGAGAAGATATATTTATGTTTTTGCATTTTTTTGTTGTTAAATAGAAGAAAAAAAAATATTATAAAAGACAAGTTAAGAAAATTTAGTTATTAACATTTTACATTTTAAAAGAAAAAAAAAGAAAAAAAAATAGAAGAAAAAATAATAATAATGGAGTATTTTAAAAGAGAAAATTATGAATTGCTTAAAGATGAAAATTAACTTAAAAACCTTTTATGATTTTTAGTTTTAGCAAAATAAAAGAAAAATGCAATGAAAAGAATATTAATATTACAAAAAATAAAATGTTAAATACCACTTTGTAAGAAAATAGAATAATGGAAAAAAAAGTTACACTAATAAGAGAATAAAAGCTAGAAAAAGAAAAAAAATGTAATTAAAAGAACATTAACTTGAAAGAACACATTTAGGTTGGTGTTATCAAAAGAACATTAAATTAGAATTAAAAGGAGAAGAAATGCTAGTATTTAAATGGAATGTAAAATTAAAACTTAAAGAAAAGAGGAAAAAAAATGCTATAAAAAAAATTTTAAATTAATAAATAAAGTGCTAGAAAAAGTAAAATTAAAGTAACGGTAAAAGAAAGTAAACACTAAACTAGAAGAAAATAAAATGGAGTATTAAACTAATTAGGATAAGAAAATGAAATAAAATGCCATTGAAGTGAAATTTAGACTAAAAGAAAATTAAATGTTAGAACATTAAATTAATGTAAAAGGAAAAAAAAAGAAGAATGAAATACTAAAATTTAAATGGATGTAATATTAACTATTACAACCATTTTTATGTAGGTGCATTGGATTATAACAATTAACAACATTGATAAGTTGTAATTGTAAAAAATATTAGCACTATTCAATGATTTAACAATTTATAATAAACTTAAAATGTAAATAAATAAATTAATAAAACAAGTAAACTATATAAGCTAAAGCATGAACTTAAATATAAATGTAATAACTAATAAGTAAAACAAGAATATAATCGAAATAAATACGTAGAAATTAACCCGATCACTCCAAACGAGAGAAGATGGAGTTAGAAGGATCAGGGATCCAAGCGTAATACCTGGATTGTTACCGAATTCTCAAATTGGGGGAATATGCTCTAATCCTCGGGTAGTGATCCAAGCTAAGGTTGTAGGACTTCGGAGACTCGATTTATGGTATTTCGGCAGGACTTCGGCGTCGGGGTTCGGAATTACTTGGCGTCTCGGTAGAATTTCTCTCACTAAACCTCTCTCTAATTTTCTGTCCTTGAAAATGTACCAGATGTACGGTATTTATAGAGTTTTCAACCAATGAAATGCTGACACGTTTTTAGACACGTCAGGCCATTTGGAGTTGGCAGTCGCCATGTTGGGGTTGGCGGTCGCCATGTTGGAAAAGGTTTCACAAGGTTCTATTGGCGAGTGCTACAATGGAGTTGGCGGTTGCCAGGTTTTAGAATTGCTTGGACAACAAGTTATTGGTTTTGAAAGTTTTTGATGGTTAAGGTTCAAATTCTGAGCTTTGATCACTTTTCGGGGATCGAACTGAAGCACTTGTTTCACCTGTTTTCATCCTCTGATCCACTTAAGATTGGGTGGGATCAAATTGGGGTGTCTACAGCACCCCGTTCGCCCAACCGTAAGGTTGGCCTCTACTAATCATCATTGATTCTTTAATAAAAAAATTTAAATGCATGCACATAAAGAAAATAGGGGCAAAAAGAGAACATTTAAAATCAAATATGAAAAATACATAAGATATGTACATAACACTCCAAATTAGAGTAAATAAAATGGGTGAAATCCTAAGTCCTAAGGCATGTAATTTCTAACTAAATGATACATGGAATATTCCCACATGCAATATTCACAAAAATAAGCTAACAATCATGATTTAAATAAAATAGCAAAAGTATGGTAGAAATTGTTAAGATTACCTAAATATGAATTTACTACAAAAATAAACTAAACCATTTTAAGCATAATATTAAACTAACATGCATAAATTATCAAAAGTATAACCAAAACAAAAGCATGTGAAATTCCTACATTAAAAAGAAAACTTACTAACAAAGAAATTTAAAATAAGAGTTTTATAACAAAAAGGATTTAAAGGAAAAGAAAATTTTTACAAAAGAAAAATTATGCTAAAATAAAGAGGTTAAAAAATATTACTTAACTATTTACATTTTATACTTTAAAAGAGACAAAAATAAAAAAAAATAAAAAAAAGAGAGAAAATTATACTACCATTTAAAAGTGCAAATTAACTTGAAAGTCTTTTTGCGATTTTTGAATTTATCAAGAATAAAAGAAAAATAAAAAAAGAGGTGTTAAGTAAAGAAAATGAAGCTATAGAAAAAGGAAAAGAAAATGGAATTTTTATAAGAAAAATAAATACTACATTACAAGAAAAAGAAGAGAAAAGACATGTTAGCATTAAAAATTAACTAAAGTTAAAAGAAAAAGAAGTACTAAATTAAACATTGTAAGAAAGCAAAGAAATACTAGAAAAAAGAAAGTACATTATTATTGGAAGAAAAGAAAAGAAAATGGAAAATGAAAGCTTTAGAAAAGAAATATTAAACTAGAAAGAAAATAAAATAGAGTATTAAATTAATATTACAAGAAAAAAAAAATAAAAATAAAAAAAGTGCTAGTAAAAGAAATTAAACTAATTAAAAAGAAGAAAAGAAAATAACTGCTAGAATATTAACATAAAAAGAAAAAAAAAAAGCGAAGAAATAAAATACTAGAATTAAATGAGTGTAATATTGACAATTACAACGATTTTTATGTAAGTGCTTATATCATAACAATAACGACATTATTTAGTCGTATCATTAAATCATGTTAGCACTAATTTAATGAATCAATTAAAAAAAAAGATAATGTGCTTAGTGTGGAAGTGTAAACTAAGAAATTAAAATAACTAAATTAAATAAAATTAAAGTAACTAAATTAAATGAAGCAATGTAAATGATGAACAAGATTAACTATGTAAATAAAAAGGAATACATGAATTGAGATTAAATATAATCTGATCACCCCAAAAGAGAGAGAATATGGTTAGAAAAACCGGAGATCCAAGCAAGGTACCTAGATTGCTTAAGAATCCTCAAATTGGGGGAATGCGTGCTTCGATGTGCCAATCCTCGGGTGGTGATTCAAGCAAGGCTCTAATGGAGGCGTCGGAGGTTTGGGACTCGATATCTCGGCAGGGCTTCGGCGTCGGGACTCAGAATTGCTCGGCGACTCAGCAGCGCTTCACTCTCAAAACCTGTCTCTAATTTTCTCTCCTTGAAAACATACAAGAGGTACGGTATTTATAGAGTTTATTAGCTAATGAAATGCTGCCACGTTTTAAAGACAAGTCAGTTATTTGGAGTTGGCGGTCGCCACAATGCAAGTTAGCGGTCGCCATATTTTTGAATGGTTCCACAAAGTTCTATGGCGGTCGCCATGATGGGAGTTGGCAGTCGCCATATTTGGCTAGGATTTTCAAGTGGTTCTATTGGCGGTCGCCACAGTGAACAAGACGGTTGCCTTACTTGGGCACAAATTTTGATGGTTCGATAAAATTTTATTGGTTTGAAGGTTTCGGGTTCAAATACCGAGCTTGGATCACTTTCTGAGGATCGTACTGAAGCACTATTCCACCGATTTTCATCATCGGATTCACTTAAGCTTAGGCGGGATCAAATTGGGGTATCTACAACGTGCTAGCCAGAGCAGGACATGCTCGGCCTGAGCAGGACAAGCTCTGGAAAAGGTGGCCAAGCAACAGGTGTTAAAAGACCTCGAAAGCCGAGCTTGGGGCCAGATATACGATGATCAGTGGCCGTGGTACACGTATCAGAAGAGGAACCCACTCTAGGGCTAGGGTGTCAGAGAGGGATACCTTAGCCTAGACTAGGTCTGGGTACTGATGGATTGCTTGATATGACAAAAGAACCTTGCAGAAAGATCAAATGATAGCACTAAAAGTCACCATCAGACTGCTGATTGCTATGTTTTGATTAGAGAGAGAAAGTACAATTCGACCTGCTCGGGTCGGGTCGGACCCCTAAAGCGGGTCAAGTATATTTCTTCTATAAATAACCAGCACATCTGCAGGCACAGGTATGCTCTCTTTTACTAGCAAAAACTTTTCCAAAATACTCCCTCAAGTTCTTTTCTCTCTCAAACTCTTGCCTGACTTGACCGCCGGAGTAAAACCACCGGCGGACATCTCACCCCTTTCTTGTGCAGGCACACATGTGGAGCTCATCCCCGACATCTCAGTCAGCTTGGACGGGACTAGTAGATCCCAATCCTTATCCTCTACAATCAGTTTGTAATTTCGATCTAGCTACTAGACTACTAGTCTATGGTAAATCTTTGGAAGGACCCCTCTTGATTTAAACATGTCAGATCCGAATATACTGCGAATGAGTACTAAAGAAGGGAATCATCAAATAAATGCCTCCCTCCCTCCAAATATATATGTTGGACATCATGCTCCTTTGGGTTCCAAAGCCTCCAAAGCTCCCAAAACTATCAAAAGGTCCCATGTGAATTGATGCATGTATTCTTCTCTTTCTTTGCCTCTCTTCATTTTCTATGAACTGGAGCCTAACAATTCCGAAATGAAAAATTCAACAAGAAAAAGACAGTCCAAATATTATATATTCACATATGTGATGGAGATTCCATACATAAGAATCCCAATGAAAGAACACCACAAAGGAATACAGACAGAAAATAAATTCATGCTAAGTTAAAATCAACCAACAGCAAGCATATCAAATCAACTTTGTGTTGGGATTGTAAGGGCTTAAATCCTCTACGCAGCGGAATAGAAACATAGGTTTCAATCCACACAAAGCAAATAAAGAATAAAACAAGAACATACGAAGAACACAAGGATATACGTGGTTCGACTAACTGCCTACCTCCACGGGAGAGAAAAATTAATCCACTATTAATCAAATAAGGATTACAAGTTTTCACTCTCAACCTCACTCCCTAATATGAGACCCTAGCTATCCTATTTATAGGTGACTACCAAAACAGAAGCTGCTAAATCAGCAATAGAAAAGCTGCTAAATAAACCTAGCTTCCTATTTATCGGGCGGTCTCTCACGCCTCTCGGTAACTCCACCTGCAGACACCACCACTCGAGCAGTGAAAGGATCGCTCGAGCGGTCAACCCAAAATTGGGTTTTTCAGCTTGCTTCAATTCGAGACAAAAACCAACAATCTCCACTTTGGCTCGAATTTCTGAACCATTACCGTCGTTTGTTGGTTGTCTCGTCCTGCACTCCTTCTTCGGGTTTGAGTGCTCCACCCTCTCTGAATCTTCAATCTGAATGGACTTGGACCAAATCCAAGCCACACTTGAATTTGACCCTTTTGCAGTCAACAGTCTTCTCATTCTTGGACAGTTTTCCAAACTCCATCTTTTTAGCCTTGTGGTAACTCCACCTTCTCTGACACTGCTACTTGCCCCTGGACTTTTCTTGTGCTGCCTGTAGCTTTCTTGTAAGACAAAGGTTCACTACGTGACTGTTCCTTCTGCTGTTGACTTGAACCACCATCACCCGATTTTCTGGGTGAGCTTTTCTGACTGAACTCCACCTTGATATCTGCACTCTTCTTCTGACCTTCTGACATACTCTGCTTTTCAACCTGATCAAGTCCCAAATGTCTGTGTCTCGTGCCGTCCCTACTGGAAGCAATCTGTGTGATAGTGGTAACTCCACCTATCACTGTGTGTCCCATACTAATCTGTAGAGACCATCCACTTTCTACCCTCTCATGATAACTGAAGATCCTTTGCTGATCTTCATTGCTCCACCTTTTCCTACAAACTCATAACCTAGAGAATTCAATATTCTTAAAGAAACTAAATTTTTCTTTAACCTTGGAACATGCCTGACATTCTCCAAATATCTCACAACCCCGTCAAACATCCTAATGTTGACCGAACCAATTCCAATTGACTGACATATTGATTCATTCTCTATTAGAACTGTACCCCTGTTGTAAAACTTAAAAGAATAGAAATATTCTCTGACTGGACTCATATGGTATGAGCATCCTGAATTTAAAATCCATGCTTCTGACAGAAAGCTTAAATATGAGGAAAGTGAGAGTACCTCACCTTCTGAGTCACCGTCTAACGATTTTTCGACAAAACTGATGGTTTCTGCAGTCCCCTTACCCATCTTCTTTTCCTCCAAATGCTGCTTTAATTTTTGGCACTAGCTCTTGTAATGACTAGTTTTGTGGCAATAGAAGCACTCCACATCCCTTCTTGCACGTGACTTGGACCGAGATCTGCCACTGTTGGAACCTTGTTCACCTGATCTACCCATTCCTCCGCTTGACTCAGATTTAGCCATTAGCACACCTTCTGCATCAGAATCATTGTCCCTCTTCATCTTCTTATGTGACAAAAGAGCCCCAGTGACCTCTTCTAATTCTAGAGTATCCTTCCTGTACATCAATGTTGTCACCAGATGATTATAGGATGTTGGAAGCGATGCCAGGAGGAGGATCGCATTATCCTTATCATCAACTTTTACTCTAAAACTGGATAATTATGTGATGAGCATATTATACGTATTTAAATATTCCAATAGTTTTGTACCTTCTCGCATCTGCAGTCCATACAGTTGTTTATTCACGTACAGCTTATTGGCCAAATTTTTTTAATGTATAGATCTTTCAGCTTCTGCCAGATCTCATGGGCTGTCACTACCTCGAGCACATTATGAATAACTTCATCTCCCAGATTCAATCTAATTGAACTCATGGCCTTGCAATCAAGGTCTTCCCAATTGTCAGCGGTCATCTTCTCGCAATCAAGGTCTTCCCAATTGTCAGCGGTCATCTTCTCTGATTTCTTTGCCTTGCCGAGTAATGCCTTGGATACCCTTTGCTGGATCAACAGATCATTCATCCGCCTCTGCCACAGAGAGAAGTTATTCTTATCAGTAAACTTCTCGACTTCGTACCTGATGTTCGTCATCTCTACTGCTGTCTTGTGATCAAGCCTTTAACCAAGCTTTGATACTAGCTGTTGAGATTTTAAGAGCTTAAATCCCATTCGCAGCGAAATGGAAACATAGGCTTCAATTTACACAAAGCAAATAAAGAATAAAACAAGAACATATGAAGAACACAATGATCTACGTGGTTCGGCTAACTGCCTACCTCCATGGGAGAGAAAAATCAATTCACTATTAATCAAATAAGGATTACAAGTTTTCACTCTTAACCTCACTCCCTAATATGAGAGCCTAGCTATCTTATTTATAGGTAACTACCAAAACAGAAGCTGCTAAAACAACAATAGAAAAGCTGCTAAATCAACAATAGGAAAGCTGCTAAATAAACCTAGCATCCTATTTATCAGGCGGTCTCTCACGCCTCTCGGTATCTCCACCTGCAGATACCACTGCTCGAGCGGTCAACCCAAAATTGGGTTTTTCTGCTTTCTTCAATTCGAGACATAAACCAACACTTTGGCCCATCTCCAAACCCTCATCTGTTTTTTTTCTTTTTCTTTTTGCCATCACATTTGACTAAAGATTTTAACTAAAATCCATACTCAAACTCCAATGCTCACAGAGACGGACGCATGATTTTAATTTAGGAGGAGCGAATTGTTCTTATAAGTTCTTAAGGGACAGATATTAAGATTTTAGAAAAAATCTTAGAGAGACGAACCTATAAAATCTAAACATATTTTAAATTAATACTACTATAATTGTGAGCTTTTTTCAAATCTTAGGGAGGTGACCGCCCCCATCTACCCTCCCTTTGGTCCGTCTATGAATGCTCATACGCAATTCTTTCATCGAATCTTTAAAAAAAATTACAACTTATCCTCAAAACACATTTAAACATTTTTTGTTACAAAAACTTGAATACTCCAACCTTTCATCTTTTAAACATTGCATCAATTCTTTTTCAAAAATTTCGGACTTGTCCCAATGGCTTCTTTCACCAGATTTGGTGAAAAACTTGTTTTTTTCTTGATTTGATGAAAAATTTGTTAGTTTAGAGAAACTGAAAATACAACAATCTATCGGCTTAACAAAATTCGAACAGCACCAAAAAGCGATAATAAAAATATAGCAATCAGAAACTAATTTCAGAATAAAATTAAAACAAAATTAATATTATATGTTTTTCAATTACATAATAATACAACATATTTAGATTTGAAATAAACTCATAAACAGATTAGAAATAAAAAAACTTTAATTAAAATAGAACACAATTTTTATTTTAAACAGTTTTTGTAAAATAAAATAGAACACTATTTTGAAAAAATAGTTTTCTGTATGTAGGAAGAAAATGAAAAAACAGTATACTAGATTTATTGCAAATAGGAAAAAACTTATAACAATCTTACAGAACGGGTTGGGATCGAATCCAACGTTCAATGATGTTTCTTTAAGACAAATTACATCACTTCCTCGATGCTTGCGGTGGATTAGAGTTTGCTTCCAGGATAAAACGATCCTCGTGTGCAGAAGAAACACAACAATCTATACACATAGCGAAGTTTGTTGTGCTGAATTTTCTCTTGACAATACAATAATGGCATAAGCAAAATGCAGTAATAGGGGAGCAAAGTTTTGGATGCTGAAAAATTGGGATTTTAAATGGGCTCTGCTGGTGACAGTTATGTTTAAACCGAACTGGCACGACACCGATTCGGCTTGGCCCCAACTGGCGTGAACCACAACTGACTCCAACGGTTCTGAATCCTGCAACGGTTCTGTAATAACGGTAACGGTAACATAGAAAATTTATAATTTAAATAAATTAAATTTTAATTAAATAAAATTTTGACAAAAGATAAGGGTCGACCTGAATCCACAACCCACAACCCACAATCCGCAACCTGTGGCCCACAGCCTCGAGCCCGGCTCGGCTCGGCACGACACGGCCGGCCGGTCGATCAGACAGGTGGGCGGCAACGCGCGTGCGGGGTTTGGGTTGAACCCACCGTTATATAAGCCACTCACTCAATGCTCTCCCAACCAATGTAGGTTTGGGCAAAGTTATCATCATTTTGCTAACTTCTATGACACACTTTTAGAGTCAATTTCTTATTCATTCATTAATGGTTTTAAATGTCAAAAAATTCATGATTACTCTACTCATAGAGATAAAAAAATTAGAACTTGAAATCATCTAAAAAGATTAATTCAAACTAAAGATATTTAGTTTCAAAGTTAGCCAAAAATTATGTTCCAACTACATTCAAAACCCATTTTTTCCAACAAAATTAAGATTTTTCTTGATCTAATATAGGTTTGATGAAAAGTTAGTAGCTCAAATTTGACTCAATTTTCATCAAATTCAAATTAAATGAATAGAAAAAGATGAAGGATTGGAGATCGATGCCCTTAAAAACCAACAACATATGAGAGTTCTAACAAATATAAACTTGATTGTTCCCTAAACAAAAATAGAGAACACGAAACAAAAAAAAAATGTGACTATTTGATTTGTCTTGTAGTGCCAAAATCAAATCACAAGTGCAATGAGGTGAAAAATATTAGAAATTTAGCATATCTTCTTATCAAAGTACCAACATCAAAACCAATAATTCAGTTTTACAAAGCCGAATTAGCTCGGCTAAAAGAATTTTTCTACAAAAAATTACAAATCAAACAAAGCTTCATAAATCTTATGTTTGCCAACCCTAAATTTCATTTCATTTTTTGATATATTCGCATATGGAGAATCAAGCACCAAGAATCAAGAATCACAACCATGCACACACAAAAAAAAAAGAAAAAAAGAAAGAAGAAGCTTGGGAGACATTTGTAGTTTTGTAAAAATGCAATTACACGAGCAATTAGAGAAGGGGTGATTCAACGACAGATCGATGGTGCCATGGTGGTTAATGATCAACCAACTCAAAATCTGCAAATCCAAGGGGTGAGGGAGAGAGAGAGAAAAGGGGACTTTTGTAGAACAAGTCGCTTTCAATTCTGTTCAAGAGAGGTGGATAGATTCAGTTATCCGAAACGAAATGACGTCGTTTTGAGTCGCAACAGATTCTACTGTGGCAAGGCCACTGCAAACACCCCAAACCCGAATGGATGTGAGAAGAGGATGATTAGAGGAAAACCAAATGTATCCCTCTATGTGACTTGTCTTAGTCAACATAGCTTGTGGCTATAATGTTATTAAAGTAAATAATCTGAAGGACTTGGCTATATATTATCTTTTTTATTTTATTTTTATTAATTTTTTATTTAATTAAGACGTGGTCATTTAAAGTCAAATTATTTTGTATTTAAAAAGATTGTGCTAATTATCATTCATTGGACAGTGAATAATAGATAAAAATATATATAAATATTTACGAAAAATATATTGATATTTATAAAAATGATAAATTCTGTATCCAAAAGTTTATTGATATTAAAAAAAATTTATTACCATTATCGTATTAACTAGTAACCACCGCCCATTTATCCTTTTTTCTTGTTAACAAAAATAAATCAATATTGTATCACTCATAGTATTTTTAATACGTTACTTGATGAGAATATTGTATAAGATCCAATACATTACGGTATCATTTGGTAATATTTATGTTTAAAATTTTTTATTTTTTTATTTTTAAATTTTTTATAAATTATAAACAAAAATATGTTTGATAGTTATTTATGTTTTGAAAAAAATATAAATAGTTTTCATAATTTATTAGATTTTTGTAAACAAAAATTATGTTATCTCTTGCTTTATAAATAATTTTTTATTTTATCTTTTCTCTTTCACTATTTTCGACCACTTATTCAGCCACAATTTCTGACCTTCACCACTACAATTTATTATCATTATCGAAAAATATTTCTAACCACCACCTCCAATCACTATATTTGGTCACTATATTCGACCATTACATTTGGCTATTACCACTGACTATCACTCTTGGACCGAAATCTTTGATTATTTTGAGCTGGCTCCAAATTCCTCTTCGTAGCATGGATCTACACCAAGAAAGAGATCCTTCTGATCAATATCAACGGAAAACAACTTTGACTTCAATCACCCACCCAGGTAAACCTGTAATAATTTTTTTAATATAAAAAATTTATATGTGGCCCACATAGGTATTTATATTTATTTGTATTATTTAATAAGTGATCGATAAATAATATATTTTATTATATTAAAAGAATATTGATAAAAGATTGCATCTTTTGTAAATAAGTACCTATTATGAACGGGTACAATTAGTACTCTTTGATTGAATGGTATTGTTATCTACAAATAAAGAAAGGCCTATAACCTAATTATCTAAAATAAAAAATGCATTTCATCAATCAACGATTTTCATCAAAATAAAGTTACAAGTTAAAAGATTCACTCTGTAAGTACAAATTTATTTAAGCATTTGAACAATCATAATTAAAAATATATTATTCATATTTTTGCAGTGTGTACATATGTCAATTTTACTTATAAAACCTTCTTTTCAAAGATACCTCGGTGATTTTTGGACCTTCTGAAGTTGGAGTAAGAACGTTCTAATAGAGGTCTTTTTGAGTTAATTATTTATTTAATTGCTTATTTTATTTAATTTATTTTTGTTTTTAATGAATTTTTATTATTATTTACTCAAATTACTATATTTTTCGACTTTTCTCATCGAAATAAGCTAAAAAGGTAAAAAGAATTTATCAAAGTATAAAGAAATTCAGAAAAAACAAATATAAGTCAATAAATTAAATTTTATATTGTTTATTTTTATTTTTAGTGAATTTTTTTTATCTTTTAATTAAATTTTTTTACTTTCTCAGTTCATCTTATTGAGACGATTAAAAAAATAAAAAATAAAAAAATTAGTGAGAAGTTCAAATCATATGCTGTGTATTGGTTTTTATCCAGCAAAAATTTTTTTAACAAGCAAGACTCGTAATCACAGAAATATTTCTACGATAGATTCTCTATTTGTCGCGTGAAACTTTTTAGGGACGAAAATACCTTAGTTCTTTCATTGTCTTTTTCAGTTGTCATCATTATTTTCATTGCTTTCCATTTTGATCGACATTATTAAAACAGATAATCGTTTTAAATATATAAACGAGAAAATAGATAAATTTATCTGTTGGACCAACAGATAAATTTATCTATTTGCATTATCTATTCTATTTTCTGTGTTGATATATAAATAGATAAACTTATCTGTTTATATATCAAATAGATGAATATCAAATAAATAAATTTATCTGTTTGTTATGCAAAACAGATAAATTTATTTATTTACTGAGTATTTTCGATAAAAATTATGCATTTTAAATGGGCTGAATTTTTCGCGTTAAAATTTATTTTGTTAAAATTTTTGACTAAAATTTCCTAAAAAATCTAGTCAAAACAAAAAAAAATTAAAAATAAAAATAAATAAAATTAACGAAATTTAGCCTAAACACGGCCAGAATGTGTCTCGAACGAATATGAGGAAAAGGGCATTGATTTTTCTTGTGTACCACTTTCAAAAGAAGATGAGAAGTTCAAATTCGCCAACCCATGAGGGTGGTGTCTAATTTTATCTTTTTGAGTCAAACATCGACCTCGTTTGGAAATAGGCAAATTGTTTATTTATTTTATTTTATTTTATTTTATTTTATTTTAGTAATATTTTTCATTGTGTTATCAAACTATAAAAAAAAATTAAAAATTCAAAAATAAGTCAAAGTAAGCTAATATGCCAAATTTTATGTTACTTAGTTTTATCTTTAGTGATTTTTTTTTTATTTTATGTTTTGATATAAAAAAATTACTTTTTTAGTATATTTTATTAAAGACAATTCGAAAAAGTAAAAAGTTTTAGTCAAAAAATTAAAATAAATCATAAAAAACAAAAATAAACAAAATTTTCAAATTTTAACCCAAACAAGGCGTAGTTGAGAAAATGCATTTTTTTTAAGAAAATCCTAAAATTAACTTTTCAATCATTTTTTGAAGAAAAGTCATCATATCTACGCCACATTCTTCAATCGGAAAGGACTTTTATTTTGAGAGTAATGCAGAACAAGATTCAAGACCCAAAAAAGCGATAGAAATTAAAGCTCAAACCTATTTTGATTTCTCTTTTCTATGTTAGCAACTATCTTTTTTTTTATCACACCTTGTAATCTTATAATTTATACAAAAATTTAAATTGATTGAATATAAGTGACAATATGGTCGAATTAAAAAAAGACAATAAGTATAATTTTGAGAATAGATTGTATATTAATTGTTTTGAATCAATGTGCTTAAGTGCCATACGACCTATTTTTTTTTTATTCTTTTTTTAATTTTTTGTAGTAACTTTTTTATTTTTTTTGCTTTTTATTAGAATGTCTAAAATATCATTATTTTTAAATTTTAAGTTATAGTGATTAGGATATTGGTACCGCTTTTTTTTTGGTTTTTACGAGTAGGATTGACTTTTTAAGTAAGAGTAATAAAGTAATTTTACTTGAAAAAAAGTTAAGTTATTTGGGATATGTATTGGCCTTTTTTTAATTTAGAGATGAATTTTTTTTTTAATTTTTTTAAACCCAACAGGGTAACTTAAAAGTCAGGTTTTTTTTTTGTAAAAAAGCTAATTTGTTTTGCAAAAAAATGATTTGAAAACTATTCCAAACAAACCCTAAATCAAATAATTAGTAATTTTTAATCAATTTAATAATTATATAAATAATATTTTGATAAATTTTATAATATATAAAGGTTGAAATCCTTGAGAAGAGCTCAACACGATATTCCTATAAGAAACAAAATAAAGAAATCAATAAATTTTTAAAAAGTAAAGAGAATCTTAATTAAAGTCATTCACAATAATATTAAGCTTATGTTTGGCTTAATTTTTTAGGTTAATTAGTTTAGGGTCCTATTTTAGCATCTTATTTGAGGATAGATCCTATGTAATAAATTTGTATTTTACGAGATTCTTTTAATAAGTTTACGGACTTTTATGCCTTCAAATTATTTTTCATAGATGTTTCATACATTAATTGCTTGTCAGCTTTTAAATGGAATGTTACAGCACTAGTGAGTGATTATTTATAAATAATTTTTAATTCTTTTTAATTCATAATAGAGAATATCTGATGATTCTATATTTTGCTTCGTCGGGTTATAGAAATATAGAGAATAGGCTATAACATCCCATATAGTAAATAAAGAGATTTTAATGTCCCAAATAAATGTATTTTTATTTTTAATTCCATCTACTTGACTCTGTTGGAATTTTTTCTTTATGGTAATTCGAGATCCTTAACAAATGTAATCATCTTGTATTATTGGCTCAATCGGCACCATTTCCATTACATAGAGTGCGAATATGGTAACATGATAAGACAAATGTGTTTAAATGAGAATACGGTAACGTGACCCAATTATTTATCCCATTTACAATTACTCATTTTCTCATTTTCTCATTTACGCAATAGAATTTTGTGCACAACTTAAATTCTTGATGGTGTATAGAAAATATTTTTCATTTTCTATTAGTGTAAATATTGAAAAAGAGAGGAAGAGTGCTTATGAAATATGTTTAACCCAAATGTTTGGAAATTAGTTAGAACCAGTTTTTAGTCAAACATTATTATGACAAAGTTTCGTGAAGTGGTTTCTATGTTCTCATATCTTTTACTTATCAAAATGAAAAGAAAGAAGAATAATAGAAATTGCCTCAAAACTACACATTCTATTCTCACGTTTTCTTTTGTTGCAATTTTTTTTTTTTTTTTTGCATTTTCTCATCAACCAAAAATAAATAAATCCAAAACTCACCTACAGAGATCGAGTCAAACAATTTTCTTCACGCGATAGTAACACAATAGTAACAAATTCATCTTATCACAAATCACAATAACACAATATTAACAAACTCACAAAATTCCATTCTCAATCGATGATAAATATAACAAAATCAAAATAAAAAAAGCATACAATATAAAGTTGTAAAAAGATATCAAAACGCATATGTTCATCTTCTCTCTTTTTCTTTCGGCATCAGTATGAGAATGATAATCTCATATTAAATCATAACAATGAGTTTATAGTAACTACGAAATCCTCACTATTCGAAAGCAAATAACAATAGAATATAGCATCAACACACATTTTTTGAAACAACTGTTGGCTTTCTTACCTAGGGTTTTGAATGCAAAAATCGGAGGTTCAATACGAACGGAAGAGTTTGAAATTGAAGAATGATGGGGATAGTTATCTTACTTTTGCCCACCATCTCACTTGAAATGGAAAGATCTTTCGAAATTTTTTATCCACAAATCTGAGGATATAGGAATCAGTTCAATTTACGCAATTCTTCAAAGCGATTTTCGAGCGAAACACTTCTAGGTTCCATATCGAAAGACTGTGAATGGGTTTGATGCTTCAATGGAAATGGAAGCATGAATCTTCGGCTATGGGAAGCAGTATCTTCAACGTGAGTTCTTCGGAGTCTATGTTGATGTCAATGGTGGTCTGAGAATGTGCAAGATACTAAAGTGAAAATGTTCTCTCAGTCAACTTTTGCTGAATATGGAAAGTAGACGTTAGAATATTGTAAGAAAAAAATGCGAGAAAAATGTTTCCATTCTAACTGGAGGGGCAATTTTAGTACGTGCTATGAAAATAGGACTCAATGGAATACATGTTTAAGATGTAGTCATTATCTCTAAATAAGTTGTCAAAGTAGGACTCTAGATTAAATTACCCTAATTTTTTTAAGAGATTTTTTGCTTAAAAGTCTTTTGAAAAATTCACTTATTTGGCCTGAATTAGCGTTTCTCACATATTTTTACATTTATTTTTTTTATAAAAAGTCAAAAAGTCAAAAAGCCTACAAAAAAAAGCTCGTCCAAACACAAGTTAAGGCTGTGTTTAGGATAGCTTTTTCACAAGTTTTTGGCTTTTAAGCCTAGAGTAACAGCAACACGGTTTGGCTTAACTTTACCTTATAGGTTTCACTGCCATCCTAATGGTATACCACTGCTTTTTCAGTAAATTACCGAAAATACTAGATATTGTTACCATTGCCTTCTTTGGTCTATATACAGCTCACTTTTCCCTTTCTTGTTCGTCCATCAATTGTTGGCTTCTCTTCGCAGTGGTCATGGCAAAGCTTAGATCTGAAACCTCTATGTTAGGACAAACTGCCAAGATCTTAAGATTATATCTATGATTTTAGTCAAAAAAAATAACTAGATGGATAACCGCTAAAATAGGCTCAACATTAAAATTTTTTGATATCAAATAATCAAAATAAAATTCGGTAATACTCCTAAAGTTAGTTTTAGGATTATACCTTTTGAAATCTGGTTGGATGATTTCGCTTGCTATAACAATTTTCAGTCAACTATCCATCGCGATTTTTGACTTCTAGTCACTTCTTTGACATAAGCCTTATGTTGTATTTTCGAATCCTAAACATGAATAAAGTGTGGGTTTTGATCTATCGTATTCTTCAAAACCTTTTTGATTAGGCTTAAGAATTTCAGATAACGTGGAAACTCTAGCCACCCAATCACTGACTTAATAATAAGAATTATGGTATCAGGTTTTATAATAACATATAAATATACTAAGCAGGGGCTTGAAGAGTAAATATGATTTGGGCTCCCAATGTAATTATGAAAATTCACTTTAACCCAGAAGAAATTTTATAAAAATATTAATTATAGTTCATTTCACTAAAGAATTATAATTACACTTCCAGCCATATTCTCAAAATCGAATATTCGATCTCATGTTATTACATGCTTATTTATGCTCCTCACGTTGAGATTCCCGATACTCGCCGATTAAATTAAATTACTGATAATTATATTTAATCGGCTTTTTAAAATAAATTCTTTAAGATCTTTCGCTTAACATATTTGACTGCCGAATAATTAAATCTACCTGCAGTGTTTGTGTCACGCTCTCACCTCCAAACATCGAAAAGCCCAACAATCTCATATATAGAATTTTGAGAACAACGAATAATAAACCCAAGGTCAAGCTCGATAATCTCACATGTATACAATTTATGAGTGCATGTAACCTTAAGGCCTTATAAAACGGATATCTACTAACTTAATTAGTAATTCATTATATCAAAGAATTACATCTACATGATATACATTTTTCAAAATATCTTTCTATAAAAGAAGACTGTAATTCTATTCAAAAGTTCAAAACATAGTCTTGAGATCCACTCTTCAATCGATCACTTTTTTTCCGTTATCACTTGAAATGTTTTCAAACAACATGAGATGAGGCTCATCGAAAATAGACCATTAAAACGGATATCAACTAACTTAATTAGTAATTCGTTGTATCAAAGAATTACATCTACATGATATACATTTTTCAAAAGATCTTTCTATAGAAGAAGAATGTAATTCTATTCAAAAGTTCAAAACACAGTCTTGAGGTCCACTCTTCAATCGACCACATTTTTCTCGTTATCACCTGAAATATTTTCAAACAACATGAGACGAGGCTCATCGAAAATAGACCATTAAAGAATATATGCATAACATGAGAGGATAGTTATGTGAAATACCACATTTAATTTACCGAAAACTAACTCCATTTTTCATAAAAAAATCTATTCGCATAGTCGATTTTCTTTATGCAAATAAAACCAATTACCATACATAACTCATTATTTAGCCTTTTATTCAATCCCATTACTTCTAGATTAATTTCTCGCCTTTCATTACTCACACACACGTACACACACATTACCCAAGGTTTTCCCACATTCTAACCAAATCGTGGTTTATCAACTAGAAGCCGACGCCAGGCGAGCTTATAGACTCATGTAGTGCTACTACTAACTCGGCCACGCGAGACTCGCTAAGTAACGGTGCATTCTATAATCTGCCTCGACTAACGCCTTATTCTCGGTTATTAACTGAAGGATAAGTTACCCAATCAGCTCAGTTTTTTGGTCTTTTACCGAGAAGCTATTCAAGTCTAACTTAAATGATCCTTGGATCCAAATCAATTCTTTTTAATTCATTAATTCAACATCCAAATACGAGTCTAACCCAAGAATGTGTGTGTGTGTGTGTGTGTGTGTGTGTCTCACTAAGTGTACATAACTCGATTTTAATTAGTTTAAAACTCCAAATTCCCATTTCACCATTAAATTCATGGTATTTATACAAGTAGATAGATTTCCACAACCCTTAATTTCATACCTCATACATCAATTTCATTATAAGAGTCATTGATCTAAAACCCCTAATTGTTTTTGGATTTTGCCCAACCCAAACCCTAGTTTTCAATCTCACAACAATAATAGATTTCTAATGAATTTCTCATGATAGATTTACTACAAATCAACCAAACCCCCAAGATTTCACATGCTCACACCTCAAACCCCAAGCTAGAGCTAAAAAAATATATTTTATGCTTATATATATACACAATTGAATATACAACTCATGCAAAACAAATATTCGAGAATAGTCGTAGTTCCTATCTCTTGGATGATAGATCCTCAAGAAAATGGCCATAGCAAGCTTCAATCAACCGAATCTTCCAACCGCGCGGTGAGAACAAGCTTCAAACGTCAAGCTCAAGCCTCTAATGGATGTTCACCCGAGAGGGAAGCAAGAAACCTACTCTAACGGAGCAAGAAGGCTCCAAGAGATCACCCAAATCAACCTTAGGATTCAAGTTTTAGCTTAGAGAGAAAGTGGAGATGAGAAACTGAAGAAAAAAGCCCCAAACTCGACTTTTAAGTCTGTCCCCGATGCGGTTAGTCTGGACGCCCTTAAGCCCGTCTAGATGCAAAACACATAGGCCAATTTCTGACCGGACGCCGTCTGGACACAAAACCTTTTGGTTCACTTTCGGCCAAACGCCCATATTTCTGTCCGGACGCAACTCTGCAAATGCGAGATTGCTATGTTGTCCCAATTTTAAAGGAGCATATCTCCTTTATCCGAACTCCGAATAGGGACATTCTTGTGTCTAAATTGAAGCCCCAGAAGTCTACTATCCAATTATTCTAGCCTCATAACCAAATTTATTTTATACAAAGAGTTATGACCAGATTAGTGGAGTATGTTAGTTTTCTTCACACATTTTTTTTCATATTTTTGGCCGAACTATTTTTGGAACATTATTTTCTTAACCGAATACGTCATAGCATGTTTTAATTAGTCTTTTTAAATTACGAGTCACTGGGTCCCTTCAAACATGCTCAAGTCTTAATTCTCACATACGATTTGCACATTTAACCGTTTTTTACCAAATGTATTGTAATATGGTTTCATTAATTCTTATAATAAAAAGGGATCGGATGCCTACAACCTCCACCACTTAGGAGATTTCGTCCCCGAAATTACACATACATCAAAAATCAAACAATTCGGGGTATACTTTATGGACTTCTGACTGTCGCTCCCATGTGGCCTCTTCAATCCCGTGGTGAAGTCACAAAATCTTTATGTAGGTGATAGTTCTACCCCTTAGGACTTACTCTTTGGTGTCGAGAATTCTCACCGGTCTCTCCTCGTAGGTAACATCATCCTCTACTCTCAACTCGGTCCAATCTAAGACACGAGACGAGTCCGGTTCATACTTACGCAACATGAACACATGAAAAACGTTATGCACGGATGCTAACTATGGTGGCAAAGCATGGCGATATGCCACCTCTCCAATCCTGTCAAGGATTTCAAAATGGCCCAATGAAACGCGGTGATAACTTCCCACTCTTCCCAAACCTCATCAAACCCTTCCATGGAAAGACCTTAAAAAACACGTGGTCTCATACCTCGAATGCTAACGGTCTCCTCATCTTATCTGCAAAACTTTTCTGACGAGTCTGCGCGGTCACTAAACATTTACAGATTGTGATAATCTTCTCTGCGGTCTCTTGTATAAGCTCAGGCCCCAACACTGCCTTCTTCCCAATGTTTGTCCAACAAACGGGTGACCTACAAGGTATACCGTACAAGGCCTCAAAAGGTTCCATTCCAATGCTCGATTGGTAGCTATTATTATAGGTAAACTCTACTAACGGAAAATGGTCTTTCCACGACCCATGAAAGTCTAGCACACACGCTCTCAACATATCCTCCTGTATCTAAATGGTGCGCTCTGACTGGCCATCTGTCTCAGGGTGGAAAGCAGTACTAAGAAGTAGACTCGTTCCCATGGCGGGCTGCAGACTCTGCCAAAAGTGTGATGTAAAGCGGGGATCTCGTTCTAAGACGATAGAAATGGGTACTTTGTGGAGTCTGACAATCTCACTAACATAAAGCTTGCAAAGCTTATCAATCGAATTTGTTGCGCAGATAGGAAGAAAGTGCGTAGACTTGGTCAATTTGTCCACCACAACTCGTACGGCATCACGCCCTTTTGGTGACTTAGGAAGTCCCGATACAAAATCAATGGTAATATCCTCCCATTTTCACTCGGACATAGGCAAAGAAACGTGAAATGAAAAGAGCAACGTGAAATATACCCGCCGGCCTCTTATGCTCGGCTTTCACCTGTTGGCAAGTAAAGCAACGTGAAATGAAAAGAGCAACATCCCTCTTTGTGCCCCTTTACCAAAACTACCTACGTATGTCATGATACATCTTGGTGCCTCCTAGATGCACCGCCAAGCGAGAGTAATGAAAATCACAAATCACGTCACCACGACACGATCCTGGCACAAAGATCCTTCTGGCAAACATCAAACTTTGGTCAGAATGGATAGTCCACTCATTGGCATCCTTGCCGCTCGAAACACAGTCTTGAGGTCCACTCCTCAATCGACCACCTTCTTCCCATTATCACTTGAAATGTTTTCAAACAACATGAGATGAGGTTTGTAGAAAATAAGCCATTAAAGAACATATGCACAACATGTGAGGATGGTTATGCGAAATGCCACATTTAATTCATCGAAAACTAACTCCATTTTTCATCAAAAATCTATTCGCATAGCTGAATTTCTTTATGTAAATAAAACCAATTACCACACATAACTCATTATTTAGCCTATTATTCAATCCCATTACTTCCACATTAATTTCTTTCCTTTCATTACTCACACACATGTACACACACATTACCCAAAGTTTCCCACATTCTAACCAACTCGTGGTTTATCAACTAGGAGCCAATGCCGAACGACCTTATAGACCCATGTCCCGTTACTACCGATTGGGCCACGTGAGGCCCACTAAATAATGATGCATTCTATAACCTGCCTCAACTAACGCATTGTTCTCGGTTATTAGCCGAAGAATAGGTCACCCAATCTGTGCAGTTTTTCGATCTTTCACCGATGAGCTATTTAAGCCCAACTTAAATGATCCTTGAATACAAATCGATCCTTTTTAATTCATTAATTCAACATCCAAACACGAGTTCAACCCAAGAATAGTTCTTCTCGTCAATAACTACACGCTTAGGATCAATAATACACACACACACATATATAAATGTGTGTGTGTGTGTCACTAAGTGTACATAACCCGATTTTAATTAGTTTAAAACCCTAAATTTTTATTTTCTCATCAAATTCATGGTATTTATACAAGTAGATAGATTTCCACAACTCTTAATTTCACACCTTATACATCAATTTCATTATAAGAGCTATTGACCCAAAACCCCTAATTTTTCTCAAATTTTTCCCAACCCAAATCTTAGTTTTCAATCTCACAACAATAATAGATTTCCAATGAATTTCTCATGATAGATTTACCACAAATCAACCAAAATCCAAAAATTTCACATGCTCACACCTCAAACCCCAAGCTAGGGCTAAAAAAACATATTTCATGCTTATATATATACACAATCGAATATAAAACTCATGTGAAACAAATATTTGAGAATAATTGTAGCTCCTACCTCTTGGATGATAGATCCTCAAGAAAACGGCCCAAGTAAGTTTCAATCAACTGAATCTTCCATCCGAACGGTGAGAACTAGCTTCCAACGTCAAGTTCAAGCCTCCAATGCATGTCCACCCGGGAGGGAAGCAAGAAAACTACTCTAATGGAGCAAGAAGGCTCCAAAAGATCACTCAAATCAACCCTAGGGTTCAAGTTTTAGCCTAGAGAGAGAGGAGATGAGAAAGTGAAAAAAAAGCCCCAAACTTGACTTTTAAGTTTGTCCCCGACGTGGGTCGTCTGAAAGCCCTTAATCCCGTTTGAGCGCAAAACACACAGGCCAATTTTCATTTGGATGCTGCCCGGACGCAAAACCTTCTAGTCCATTTCCATTCGAAAGCCCATATTTTCGTCCGGACGCAACTCTGTAAATGCGAGATTGCTCTGTTATCTCGACATTAAATGAGCATATCACCTTCATCCGAACTCTGAATATGGTCATTCTTATTTCCAAATTGAAGCCCCGAAAGTATACTTTCCAATGATTCTAGCCTCATAACTAAATGCATTTTATAAGAGTTATGACCTGATTTGTAGAGGTATGCCAGTTTTCTTCACATATTTTTTGCATATTTTTTGCTAAACTTCTTTTGGAACATTATTTTATTCACTGAACACGTCATAACATGTTTTTATTAGTCTTTTTAAATTACGAGTCACCGGGTCCCTTCAAACATGCTCATGCTTTCGCTTTATTTCTCACGCACGATTTACACATTGAACTGTTTCCACCGAATATATCGTAATGTGGTTTCATTAATTCTTATAAATAAAAAGGGACCGGGTGCCTACAGTTTGACTAGGTAAAAACTTATAAATTTCCTTAAAGGGGTATCGTCAATTCCAATCATTCGGGATGTGAATTTCGTCAATAATTATTATTCACCATATAATTAATATCGCTATCCAACTCACCGGGATTATTGACTCATACAATATCGTACCCTCTAATGAATCAAAACAACGAATATTAAATATACGTAAATAATAATTATTTCAAAATTAAGAGAATAAACACTCATAATAACCATGTAGTATAAATTAATTTATAAAATCAGTATAAAATTAATTACCCCAACTTGGTCCAGTTCAATACACACTAAGTGTACTAGTACAGCGAGTCGGAACAATAGACGATACTCTTATCTGTTCCTTATAACTAAAACAAGTTTATTAAAACTCTGCGCTACAGCCGTACCGATAGTATGTCCATTTCTATCGAAGCTGTGAATCGAAAACTTATATTCAGCAAGAACCGATAATTTGGTCTTCCGTGTGTAAGCTGAACTCTATGCACATATTAAATAATGTGCAGAATAAAAGACATACATGCGTAACATTAAATAAATAATGAAACTGCATATATTGCTCATTAAGATTCTCATAAAATAAAAAAAATTAGTTTATTAAAAATAAAAATAAATACTAAAATCAAAATCATAATTTTTAGTATACAATCCTAACACTCTAAACCCAAATCAGCGTAGATCCTTTTAGTTTTAAAAGTTACGCAAGACGATCAGCAACTTTCATAGTCAACAACCGCCAATGGCGACGAAGAAATTACTGTGAGTCATCTTTCACGTTTTCTCTTGCTTGGCTGATAATGGACAAATTTTCTTAGATCTTTCCTCTTGAGGTAAATAATGTTCATCACCGACATCGCTGATCTTTGGAGGGATGAAATCCCTTCTCGTCGTTTTTTGCCGGTGTTATGGCTTCAACAAGCTCCATCA
>JAOTRH010477971.1:0-25860 GCA_034768845.1 Heliamphora exappendiculata
CTCCTTTTAATTCTTGCATTAATTTCATAAATTGCATATCTAGATTTAGTGCGATATTAAAAGGTTTTTCTGAAAAGATTTTTAAATTCTCCTTTACTAGAAAAGAAACCCAATTCTCCCCCCTCTTGGGTTGCCTAATTGTAACATCATTGATGCCAAAAAGACTTCTCGGAAAAGGAGGAATCGTCAAGAGGACCTGAGGCCCAAACAAGGTGATGCTCCACTTGGAGTAGTGAAGATGATCCATGGAACTACCGAGCCAATCACCCGAGCAGTTGTTCGGCACTAGGCCAGAACCCTTGCGCATGCCATGAAGGTAGATGAGGGAAAGCGATGAAGAACAGAAGAAAACCCCAGCCAAGGCCAAACCAAGGGGATAAGCTTCTCAGAAAAAGACCTTGATGGAATACATCAACCTCATAATGATGCCTTGGTTCTGACACTGCGCATTGTCAATTACGATGTAATGCGTGTGCTAGTAGACCAAGAAAGTTCGATGGACATCATGTACTACAGTCTATTTCAGAAGCTGGGATTGAAGGACTCTGCTCTCAAAAGATGCATTACACCCTTGATCAGCATCGGCACAGACCCAGTATGGCCAGTTGGAAGGATCATAGTACCAGTAATGGCAGGATCCATAACGGTAAACACAGAGTTCTTAATTGTTAATCAACCTTCCACTTATAATGCAATTGTAGGTAGAACATGGATTCATAGCCTGGGGGCAATACCCTCAACATACCACCAGTCCCTGAAGTTTCAAGTGGGCAAAGAAGTAGTGGAAATCAAGGGAGACCAATGCACAGCGAGGCAGTGTTTCCTAGCAACGATGAAGAGCCCCGAATAGTATCTAGAAGTGAAGACTATTGAAGTAGAGGAGGGCCAAACAATCCATGACTACAGCCAAACAGTCGAGGAAAAAGTGGTGGAGGATCTAAAGAAAGCCGTTATCAACCCGGAGGACCCAGATTTATTCTTCTTGCTCGGAACAAGCATGGCCGAACAAGAAGAGACCGAATTAATCGAATTTTTGGAAACGAACAAAGAGGTCTTCGCATGGACACCATATGAAATGCCAGGAATAGATCCCGAGATAATCAGCCACCGATTAAATGTGAATCCTTAGAGAAAGCTAGTGGTACAGAAGCCAAGAAAATTGGCACCACATCATGCAGAGGCAATGGTCGAGAAAGTTCAGAAGCTAAAGGAAGTTGGGGCCATCAAGGAAGTCCACTACCCAACCTGGTTAGAAAACACCGTCGTGGTCAAGAAGAAGGATGGAAAATGGCGAGTCTGTGTTGACTTCACCGATCACAACAAGGCCTGCCCTAAGGACTATTTTTCTTTACCCCGAATAGATCAGCTCGTTTATTCAATAGTGGGACATAAAAGGATGAGTTTCTTAGATGCCTATAGAGCATACCATCAGATTGTCATGTACCCCCCAGACATGGAGAAGACAGTATTTATCACTCCTCGAGGAATCTACTGCTTGAAGAACGCTGGTGCCACTTATCAAAGACTTGCAACAAAGATGTTCGGCGATCTGATCGGCAAAACTATGGAAGTCTACATAGATGACATGGTCGTAAAGACTAAACACCCGAACAAGCACCTTGAAGATCTGAAAAAGACATTCGAAATTCTCAAGACTTACAAATTAAGGCTTAACGCCTCCAAGTGTGCCTTTGGGGTTAGTTCGGAGAAATTATTAGGTTTTCTTGTCACTCATAGAGGAATAGAGGTAAATCTCGAACAGATATCAGCCATATAGAACTTAAAGAGTCCACAAAATCTAAAAGAGGTCCAGAAGCTTACAGGGATGGCTGCAGCACTCAACCGCTTCATTAATTGGGCATCCGATCGGTGCTACCCGTTCTTCAAAGCAATTAAGAGGTCGAACCAGTTCACGTGGGACGAAGAAAGTGAGAAGGCACTTGCCGAACTGAAACAGTACCTCTTCTCACCACCGTTGTTAACAGTGCCGCGCGATGGTGAGATTCTATTTTTGTACCTGGCGGTGTCTAGCCGGGCTGTCAGTGCAGTTCTCCTGAGAATAGAAGATAAGGTCCAGAAGGCAATCTACTACGTGAGCAAGGTCCTTCTTGGCGCAAAGACAAGGTACCTACCATTAGAGAAGCCTGCATTGGCCCTGGTCGTTGCCTCTCACAAACTCCTCCACTACTTCAGAGCTCACCCAATCAAGGTAATAACCGAATAGCCCCTTCAATCATTACTACGAAAAGCTGACTTTTCAGAGAGAGTTGCAAAGTGAGCTGTGGAACTCAGGGAGCACGACATCACCTTTTGTCCTAAGACAGCCATAAAGGGCCAAGTTCTAGCCGACTTTACAGCTGAATTCATCTAGGAGGAGTGTTCGGTGGACACTGGGGGGCGAACCACCAAGCCAGCAACTCTTGAAAATGAGGACTCAGAGGATACTTGGAGGCTCTACGTGGACGGCTCTTCGTACAACAAGGGGCCTGGAGCAGGAATAGTACTGTATAGCCCTGATGGAATTCTCATGGAGAAGGCTGTTCGGCTGGACTTCCAGGCCACCAACAATGAAGCCGAATATGAAGCCCTGTTAGCTGGGCTTTGAGATGTCGAAGAACAGAAGGCCCAAAAAGTTAAAATATTCTGTGATTCCTAGTTGGTTGTAAATCAATTCAAGGGAGAGTACACTGCAAGAGATGACAGAATGCAGGCATATGCCTGGTTGTCCTAGCGACTCATAGAAGACATCCCAACCTATGAGATTACCCAGCTTTCATCCAAAGAGAATAGCCATGCTGACTCCTTGGCATGCCTAGCCTCAGCCGTCAGCTATGAGAAAAAGAGGGTGATTTTAATGGAAATCCTTCAACAACCGAGCATAACCATTAATGAAGAAGAGCAGGTCTATTGCTCGGAGTTGGGTCCCAGCTGGATGGATCCCTTAAAGAACTACTTGGTAAAAAATGAACTACCAGCCGATCAAAGAGAAGCGCGAATAATAAGAAAGAAGTCAGCAAGGTTATGGGTCTCCAGTTCGGTGGATCTGTACAAGAAGTCCTTCACAGGGCCATACCTCTTCTGTGTGCACTCGAACAAAGTCCAAGACCTCTTGTTCGAAATACATGAAGGAATTTGTGGCGGCTATACTAGAGGGCGGTCATTAGCTCACCGAGCAATTTCTCAGGGCTACTGGTGGCCCTACATGCAAAAGGACGCAGACAGTATGCCAAGAAGTGTGAAAAGTGCCAGAGGTTCATCCCAAACATACACATCCCAGCCGAAGACCTCTCTCCACTCACAAATCCATGGCCCTTTGCCCAGTGGGGATATGACATAGTTGGCCCCTTCCCAAAGACCACAGGCAACAGAAAATATCTCCTCGTTGCCACGGACTACTTCACTAAATGGGTGGAGGCTGAGCCCTTGGCCAATATCAGGGACGTTGATGTAAAGAGATTCACATGAAAGAGCATCATCACCCGGTTCGGCATCTTTCGAGCAATTATCTCCGACAACGGTACTCAGCTCGATAGCTCCCTATTTAAGAATTTTTGTTCAGGGATTGGAATCAAGATCTACTTCTCTACCCCGGTGTACCCTCAAAGTAATGGGCAGGGAGAGGCTACCAATAGGTGGACCATCATCGACGAACTGAAGAAGAGGTTGGATGCCGCTAAGGGGAGGTGGGTCGAAGAACTGCCCTCTGTTCTATGGACTTACCGAACTACTCCAAGGAGGTTTACGGGTGAAACCCCTTTTTTCCTAGCTTATGGGGTGGAGGCAGTCATACCACTGGAGGTTGGGTTACTTACCATCCAAACAGAGGTAAGTACCCCCGAAGTAAATAATAAAGCAATAGCTTTGGACCTAAATTTAGCCGAGAAACTAAGATCAATGGCCACCATTAAATTGGTAGCTTACCAGCAAGCCCTTACCAGAGGATACATCAAGAGGGTGAAGCACCGTGAGTTCGGCGTGGGAGACTTGATCCTAAGAAAAGTACTTGGTCATATGAAGGACCCTGGCCAGGGAAAGTTGGGTCCAAACTGGGAAGGCCCGTACAGTGTAACTTCCAAAACTGGCACTGGAGCATATCACCTAGAAGATATAAATGGAAAAGCAGTCCCTAGTCCATGGAATGCTAACAATCTCCGCAAGTTTTACTTTTAATCTTTTAGTTTCTTGTAATTCTTTCATTCCCAATAAAACGCCACTATTCGGCATCAGCTTTTCTTTTCAAGGCATCTTCGAAGTTTTTATCACATCAACTTCCTGACAAAAACTTGGGGGGCACACCCTGAGTACGGAGAGCACAGTGAATTTCTACAGTAGCCCTTAGTATGGATGATGATTCCATACTTAGGATGTTTAAGCCTAATAAGGCTGGGTTCGATGTTCATCCGAGCTCATTAAGCCTTTAGTATGGATGTTGATCCCATACTTAGGATGTTTAGGCCTCAAAAGGCAAAGTTTGATGATTATCCGAACTATATTAGCCCTTAGTATGGATGCTGATCCCATACTTAGGATGATTTAGGCGTCAAAAGGCCAAGTTCGATGATTATCCGAACTATATTAGCCCTTAGTATGGATGTTGATCCCATACTTATGATGATTTAAGCCTAAAAAGGCTAAGTTCGATGGTTATCCGAACTCGTTTAGCCCTTAGTATGGATGTTAACCCCATACTAAGGAAGAATAATCCTAAAAAAAGGCTAAATTCGATGTTTGTCTGAACTCATTAAGCCCTCAGTACGGATGTTAATCTCATACTTAGGATGTAGGATGTTTTAACCCTAAAAAGGCAAAGTTCGAAGACTAACCGAACTAACTTCGGCCTTTGTATGAAAGTTTGGTCCCACACTTGGGATAATTAAGCTTAAAAAAGCTAAGTATGGAAGTATGTCCGAATTACTTGGGCTCTTAGCATGGAAGTTCACCAAAGACAAAACACACTCCAACAAGTATAAGTGTAAATAAAAGAAACTGCATTAAAGAAAAGAGGCTGAAACCATCGAAGCTACAAAAGGCCCTACAAAGGGCAGTACAAAAAAGAAAAAGATAAATACAAAGCCTTCACAGGGCAGCGAGAAAATCCTCGGTGGTCTCAACAGGAGTCCCCACCTCTTCAACAACCACTGGGGTGACCGAATTCACATCAGCATTAATCGGCTGCTCGGCCTCCGCAGCAACAGCCTCGGACTCCCCAGCTTCCTCCGCCGCTTCTTCCACCGCCTGCTTGCTTGGTAGAGGAACATCAGAGTATAGGGGGGAGGATGCCTCAACCCCAGCTGCCTTAAGGGCAGCCTCCCAGGAGAAACTGAAGACAAGGTCTTGAAGCCCTAGAATCTGGGCCTTGTAATTCTCCGTTGCCTCTGCCAAACCTTCGGCATAGGCCTTCTCTTGGGTAAGCGCCAGCTCCACCTCAGCCTTCTCGACCTGGGCCTATGAGGCTATCAGGGCCTCCTCCTTCTCTTTGATATGCCTCTTTAAGGTGGTTTCTTGTACTTCAAGCTCGGAGGCTCTTGCCCGAGCAGCATTGGCGACCTTTGTCTTCTCCCGAATACTGCCTTCCAGCTTCACAATCTGCTGGAGGTATTTGAAGTTGGCCTGGCAAAGTTTAGTCAACTCAGCCTGCTGGGCTTCAACTCGCTCTACCATGGCAGCAAGGCGTTGAAGGCTCTGCACAAACAAAAAAAAGTTAATAGAAAACATGAGAGGAGCGCAGGAAGATAAAAAGAGCCAAAAGAGTTAAAAGAAATATCTGAATGGAGTGGCGAATGGTGGATTTCACTAGCTTCTCGTGCGAAAGCTTCCGCACCTCCTCCATGTCTGAAGGGAGGAGTAAGGCCTTGCTCAACCTGTATGCAGTGTCCGGGGAGGAGGCTTTATAATCGACGTTGATGGGGCGGTCCCCCTTTGTGAGGTTAGGGGTCCACGGCTCAGGCCCCTCTTTAGCTTCGGCCACTTTCTTTCCCTTGGCCTTTTTTTCTCTCCTCCTTTCTCCTTTCCCTTATCTTTTTCCAATACTACAGTAGCCTTTTCAACCTTTTTGAGGCTGGGGGAGGAGCCTCTTGATCGGTCATCGCCATTGATAGTTCGGCGGCCAGGTCAGTCGCCTTTGATTGAGTAGTGGACGCCGCCGTAACCTTCTTCTTCGAGCCCCCGAGGGTTAGGAACTCCGAAAGATTAGCCGCGGGGCCTTCTGTTTTGCCATCTCTTCGATCATGGCGAGCTCGGTGGTGTTAGCCGAAGAGGAAGATGAAGAGATGGAGATGGTGTACCCTGGCGAGGACAGACCAGGCTCAGCCACAACGAGCGAAGGTTGGGCGATGGTGACTTGCCTCTCTACCCTGGTGAATGGCAGGACTATAGCTTCTAGAAGATCAGCTGGCGTAGAAGCTTCGGCTACCACCCGAACACCAATTGCGTTCGGTATTATAAAACTCTTGTACGTTGGAATGTATTTGAGCAGGATATGGGCTGCTCTACCAAGGCCTTTCTGTTCGGGGAGACCTTTGTATGCCCACACCTTCCTCAGGTCTTCTATGTGGACACCCGACAGAGGACCACGAGCACGGTTGTTGGCGATCTCACCTGCAACAAAGAAGAGAAAATGTTACCAAGCAAGACAATGTGAGAGAGGCATTAAAACAAACAAGTGGCAGGGGGACTACCAGGGCCCAGACCATCCTTCCGTGGAATGGTAAAGATATCATGTTCCTCACTGGGGCCAAAGTCGAAGTTCCCCGTAATGTAAAGGAAGTCATCATCGATATCCTTGCTTGAGTCCGACAACTCGATGACAAGCTTCTTGGCTGCCCTATTTGCTTTGAGGTAGTAGGACCCAGAAGAATGTTTGACCATGTTGTAACAATAGACTATATCCCAGATATCGAGGTTAGTACCCAGGATACGGTTCAACTCTACAACTCCCATGATTACTCGAAAAATGTTCGAGGAAACTTGCATGGCACTCACCTTGAAATGCCAAAGAACTCGCCGGAGAAGGTAATGAATGGAGAACCGAACTCCTCCTTCCACTATGGCAACTAGCGGGAGAGGGAGTTTTTCCCAATTCCCTTCACGGGAGTCTCCAGGATTTGCTAGAGTGATGCAAACATCATCTGGGATGTTGTATCGACGTCGGAATTCGCGCATGGCCGTCGGTTTTGATACCAACTTCTGGAGTTTGCCCATAATAATGAAGAAAACAGGTAAAAGGAGAGAATGGGGCAAAACGCAAAACCAAAAATGGTGCAAACCCGCCTCAAGGCGAAGAAAATGACAGCAAAAAAGAAGCTTACTTAGAATGGACAAGTCTTGGGATTCACCTGAATTTGGAAAATCTTCGTCGGAACCTGGGTTTGTCCTCGCCGAAAATCACAGAGGTTATATTGCAGGAAAGGCTTGAAATAGTAAAAAGAGGGAAATGGCGGCATCCCAGGCTTTTATACCCATCGTTTGAAACCATAGGTGCAGTTAATGCGCCGTACGTTTGAAACGACGCGAATCATTAATGATTCGACGTTTGACACTGCCTCTACGCGCTACTCAAAACACGCCACGCCAGCAACACAAGGCTCAAGGCCAGCTGCCATCAGTTACGAGAGGAGCCCAAGGGGTCTGGGCAGCCAAACCATCACCCAAAGAACCGAATAAAGGTTTCCGAACAAGGATGCACAGTTAGGGACTCCGGTACTCAGGACACCTACCGAACAAGTATAACGAAACATACACCATGCCAAGGACTGTCGACCGAACAAAAAATCAAAGCTCTGTCTCTTCACCAAGCAGACCAGCTGAGTAAGAACCAGAGCTAGGGGCAATTGAGGGAGGATAAAAGTTATGGGCCTAAGACCCAGCCCAAATACATAGGGACCAAAGTCCCACTAAGAGGACCAGCCCAAAGCAGGCTGCTCCAATACTCAAAATGGTTTGGACAACCAGTTGTTCGGGCCACACAAGTTCGGCCCACCTTAGAAAGAGGGAGCCCGGACCAATGAGACCTATAACGGCTCTGATAGAAGAGATGGTTTAGACAGTTTCCATTCCTGATACGATGGGAACAAATCTGACAAGATAGAGGCAAATCAGAATCATATCAAAGATAGAAAGCAATCTTATGGGAATAAGAGGATTCTGCCTCGCCAGGTACTGATTTCTATATAAAGGAAAGCACTCTCCACCTACGAGGTACGCAATTCTTAGCCCAAGCTCTTGACTAGAAACCTCCATAAGAGATAGCTAACTTGAGCGTCGGAGTTCCTCCCATTTATACTAGGCCGGAAGGCACTAACGGTGTTCTTGGTGATTGCAGGAGTTCGGCGGCAGAGCAAAGATCGTCCAGTGAGTTCGACGGTGAGGAGCTTGGCCCATTTTCTGCTCGGGGCTTTCAGTACTGAGCCAATCAACTAGGCTCTAATTGTGCCGAACAGACTTTCAGTTTATACTGCGCACAATATCTTAATAATTAAAAAATATATTTATATTTAAGACATAAATTTTATAATTAAATTATGCTCAAAATACCTTTAGAATTTAGACACGGATAATTACTAATATTAATAGCTTAAGTCACAAAGCCAATCAAAATGAAGTGGTCAATAGGCCAAATAAAGTGGTGGATAAGTTTAATATTATATATATAGCACTCTTGATTAAAGTCATTTTAATATTAAAAGTCAATGATAAAGTATTAAAAGCTTGTTGAAAATTCAATAATAAAAATTAAATAAACAAATAATTTTATGAACAAGGCGATTCACAAAGATGGCTCACATGTCAACAAGATGGGCGTATTCAATTGCCATAGAGTTCACAGATTCTGTGCTTAATCTAAATTTGTTATCATCATAGTTAGAAAAATGACTTTGTACCAATTTCTACCATCGTTAATACTGAATTTTCTGTCGCAAATACTATTTGTGTCAGCATTGCAATGGCAAATGAAGGTAGCAATTATTAGGGTCACAAAAGATTTTTAGCAACTACTCAAGCCATCGCAAATGTTAGCGACGGCAAATTAGAAATGGTTCATTTGTTGATGCAAATACGATTAAAAAAACATGCCTATCGCTACCACATACGTGCCGCCGTAAATACTTTTAGTGACAACATAATTGCCAACGCAACACGACAATGGTGTTGACACAAAAAATAAAAAATAAAAAATAATATATACCATTGTAAATACTTTTAGCGACAATGTACTTGCCAATGCAACAACCGTAAAAATACAAACAATATTAGTTTTAGCCACGACAATGGTGTCGACGCAAAAAAATATAAAATAAGAAATAATATATACTTATCAATTTATGGACATCTAAATATTCATTTATAATTCAATTCTATTTCTTGTAACAAAATACTCCTTCATTTGTATCAAAATCCATATATTTATCAAGTGTAATAATATATCAATATTATCCATTCATTTAGATCAATTTCTTATAACAAAATATTCATTTATTCTTTATAACAATATTTATATCTATTTATTCGTATTTAATTATTAAAATGTTATGCTCATTAAATATAAACCAAATTATATTAATAACTGCACAAAATATGTAATCTTAAAATAACGAAATATTGGCACTTAGGTGTGTAGCCTCTTAACTAGTCTCGGTGGAGTTGCAGCTATAGCCTACAGGTGCACCCCTTTCTCTCCTGGGATTTTTGGGGAGGAAGTCTTTCTACGGGAAAATTCTTTTGGCTAACATAACTTCTCAAATCATAATATTGTCACTGGAGAATTATTTCACAATCAAGGACCTTCGTCAAATTTGAGATATGGTCCTTAGGTCACGAAATAAAAGTTCAAAACAAAATTAGAATCACCACTTGGTTTTAAGGTCAAAGAATCTATGCGTTGACTCTCTGAATTAGGCTTATTTCTTTAATCACCATATAACGAGTTTAGGGGTAAAGGTATCGAATAGGAAGGTGTAAGCCACCCACTCCACCTAATCTTATGGTTAGTCTTTACTCATCACCAACATTTCACAAGATTAAGCCTATATACCTAACTAATGCTCGAATGCAAAGAAAGCCGATGATAACGGTAATAAGGGAACAAGGATCTGATTGTAGATAGGTAGGCTCACATTTTTGAAAATACAAATTTTATGAAAATCAAGAGGAATCATAGTCATACCGTTAAGCATGTAGAAAAAGAGAAACACACTTTCATAAAAACTAAACCTTAAAGATTTATAAATACTCATCCCCAACACTATTCGGGATAACTGGCTACAACCTTCGGGTTTCAATCATTCTCTACATCCCTACAAAGCAAACCAATATCACACCAAGTTCCTTCCTAGGATTAAATGAGAATGGTGCTCGGATGGCTAATAGGCAAAATTTCTTTTAAAAAATAAATAAATATTGAAGTTTTTTTCCATAGAAAGGTTTTCTAGGATTTTGAACATATGCAGATATTTTTATGGGACGTGTCAAAAATAATAAAACTCATAAAATATTAATACTTAAAATATGAAAAATAAATAAAAACGACTAAAAGTAAAGAAAAATAGACTTACCTTGACCCGTTGACGATAGTTTAGCCCTACGACGTGCCCTCAGGGCCACAAACCTGAACTCAAACTTGAACAAGTCATTCATTAGAACTCTTTGACTCACGAGCACCTGAAAGAAGACTAAAAAAAGAAACTATTAATCCTAAGCATGAACTACACGAATTCGCTTTGAAGACATAAAGTCTCAAAGTCAGAGTCGACTACACTTTTCGAGACACAACGGTACCTTTAGTTTAGCACTTCAAAATTGATTGACTCCGAACCCAAACTTAGATATTTTGAGTTATAAACAACTTTCTAAACTAATCTTAGAATGTATTGAAGGATTAATGAAGGGCGCTTTCTATAGGCTAAGAAACATGATATTTTGGAGTCAAGAATTGATATAGGAAACACCCTAAATTTGAGAGAACCACAAAAGGATAATGATGGGGCAAATAGCCCCTAGATTGCCTATCCGGCAATGTGGGAGGTTCTTCAATGGCCGGTCCGGACTTATTATGGCTATTTTTTGTAACTTTTAAGGGTACTTTTAAGTGTTTTGGAGGAAAAATGGGCCTACCCTGACATAGAAACATGGACCTTCAAGTGCCAACAGTACACTTGAAGTTTCAAATGGATATAAACGAGTGTCAAGATGTGTGAAAATAAGTGCCAAAAAGGGGTTGATGAAAATAGATGAAAATCGAGAAGCTATTTGAGCAAACGAGGCTTTCGGGCAACTCGCGCATCAATTTATTCTCGTAAGAGACTGTACTTGTTCTTAATATCATTTTTCATCATTGGACATGGCTAACTTATAGGTCTATGCATTATAAAGGTCAAAATATTGTGTCTACAACTAGGTAGGCTCATGCTTTTTATAAACACACATTTTATAGAAAAGAAATTATCATGGCATACTGTCGTCCTAGGCATCCAAGAATATGAAAAAAAAAAACACAAAAACATATGAGCCAAACCCTAGAAATTTGTAACCGTTTATCCCAGCACTACTCTTGATGACCGACTACAATCTCCAAGTTTCGATTCTTGTCTACATCCCTTTAATGCAAACTACAATCAAGCTAAATTCCTTCCTAAGGTTCAACCAGAACTGTGCTCGAGTTTAAATTAGACTTAGTTTAATAGTATAGATTCTCCTACAACTAGCAAGCAAACTTCGTGTAAAAAGAAAGAGAAATTAGAAGTTCATAGAAAAATAGAGTTTTCATGGTTTAAAACCTAATCATGCATATCTACGGGTTATACGTTAAAATATGATACAATTCATAAAATATTAAAATATAAATCTAGAACTTGCCTAAAATTTAAATCTAGAACACATTGGTTAGCCTTCCAATGTGCCTGCGCGGGACCACAAACTTGAACTCAAACATGAATGGCTCCTTCCTCGAACTTCTTGACTCGCGAGCGCCCAAAGAAAGACTAAAAACTATAAGTACTTAGTGCAAACTATGCAAACTTGATTGAAGACTTGAAATCTGAAACTCAAGAATCAACTAAGTTTTTCGAGGTACAATGGCGCCTCTAGTTTAGCACTTTAAATCAAACCAATTCAGAATTAGTTGAAAAGTTAGGAGGAGGGTTCTTTAAATAGGTTTCAAAAATTGTTGCTCTGCGATTGCCAATCGATGTGGGATAAGCTAGAAACCTAATCCACTTTGGGAGAAATGGGAAAAGATAACGAGTGGGTGACGTTCCCCGAGACATATTTTTGTAGCTTTTTTGGTATATTCATGTCCTAGAGGCAAAATGAGCTCACCTGGGCTTGAAAATAAAGACTCTTAAATATATCAAAACAAGTGTCAAGATTGTGAAAATGAGTACCCAAAAAGAAGTTAATAAAAAAAGTTGAAATAGAAGAGATGTTTGGATAAATGGGACTTTCAGGTGACTTGCACGTCGATTCGTTCTTGTTAGAGATTGTAAATGTTTTTAAAATCGTATTTTATCATTGGGCACGATTAATCGAGGGGTCTGTGCATTATGATCAAAATAGGCTGTCTGCAATCTTGTGTTTTCTATTTGAGTATTGAAATGAGATCAAACTAGAGAGATCTCAAAGGTATAACCCTTGTTCCGCTATATGGATTTTGTTCAGGTTTTTAATTTTTTTAATATAATCTATATGCACTATGATTAGTTTATAGGATTTTTTCCAACTAAAAACACCTTACCAATAGAAGAAATTCCACTATTTTAATACTACAAGACTATATTTGATTTATTGGAATGGCATTGGAATAAATAACGATTCTATAAAAAAATCTAATCCGATGTTTGGTTAGCCTAAAATATGAAGGAATGTCAAATTAAAAAATAATCACTATGTTTTCATTTAATGGAATGATACCGATTCCCAATAGAAGAAATAATTTAGAAGGTCTGGAACACCATGATTGTAGTGTATCTATCAAATAACAAGCAGTGAGGTTTTTATATCATTGAAAAAATAAGAAAAAATGAAATAAAGTAGACCAATCTTAAAACATAATTGAAGAGACACATTGTTATGCCATATTCTGGACCTAATAAATAATTTTCCTTATATAAAATGAACATTAATACTATAATATTCGTCTTATTTATCATCTTGCATTTATTATATAATTTGTCACAACTGCATTAATAACAAATACGAGATCCGTTAAAATGTTGCAATATTGATGAATGAGATAGTAAATAAAGCTTAGCAAGATAAGATAGGTATTGTAGAAGCCATTCAAGATTGTTCTTATGCCAGATATTGTCAAAGGTTGTACCCTGTCACCACCTTTAGCAAAGCATTGAAGTTTTGAGTTGAGCTCCCTTCTGGTCCAATAGTCTTCAAAGCAAGCTCTTTGAATTGTCCAATTTTCTCCTTCAACTCCGTCCTCTTCTCCTCAGACAACACTAATTTTAGGGCATGCATCGTTTCGCTTTTTGTGAATACTCTACCCTCAACACTCACTCCGATTTTCCATACGTTTTCCATCCTCCATGTGTTTAGCGCGTGATCCCCGAAGAACGGGCGTCCGATTATCGGCACGCCGGCGAAAACGGTCTCTAGCACTGAGGTCCACCCACAATGTGTAATGAATACTCCCACTGAGCTGTGTGCCAAAACCTGAACTTGAGGTGTCCATGGCACCATTTTTCCTTGCTCGCTTGTTTTCTCTAAGAATCCTTTTGGTAAGTGCTGCTTGGAATCTTCATTGATACACCAAAGATATGGGGTGTCACTAGCTTCTAGTGCTTCAGCCAAAGCTACTATCTGTTTAGAACATAAATAATAAAGCTATTAATCTCTTCGAAAGTTTTAAGTTATTAATGGTTTCATTTGTGCTCTCTAAAGAATTCAATTTTTTTTAGAATTTTGTTCATCTTTTCTAATTTTTTTTATATTTTTTATATTTTGTTTTACTTTCTATTTATTCTTAACTAGAAAAATAATTGAGATTTTCTAACAATAGTTGATTTCTTCTCTTTTAAAGATGAAACAAAAATCACCATTTGATTGGAAATAATTTGTTTGTTTTCTCTATTTTTTAAAATTTGGGGTAAATAATTAAATTATAGATTTATTTTCACTATAATTTGTCATTTTTTAAAATTTTCAGTGGAGACTTGATTAATAGCTTATTCAATGATTTGGCGGTGAGCTATTTGACATTATCTAAATGAAAAAGTCAAAAGTATACAGATTTCAATCATATAACCAATCACATAGACTAATGTTTCTGACAAGTAAAAAAATGCATTATTTTTATTTTTCTGAACAAAACCATATTTTTACTAGTAAGAATCTGCAATTTATGATTGATTTTTTATTCTAAATTTGTGCACGTAGTCGAATTGTTACCTCGTCAGGCGGTAGTTTTACCAAAGTTCCGAAGCCAATATATGCCACAGAGGTAGCTTTGCGCTTCTCCAGCCACGGGATGCAACCGTACTCATCCAAATTTGACGACGGCGGCCGTGAATTAAGCTTGAAGGGGCCGACGTTAAGGAAGTTTCGGAGCTTGGACTTGAGATCTTCGTTAATTTCGGGCTCCATCTCTTCGAACGAGTTTATTGCAATGGCAGTTGCTTTTGGCAGAGTTTGTCCCATTTTGTATAGCATGATTGAGAAGGGTGATTCTAAGTTTCCAGAAATGATTTCGTCAGGCAAGTCACCAAGGCGTATTTTAGAAAATCCTGGGATGAATTCCAAGATCTCGTTTTCCCGTCCTGTAAGGTCTGTTTGTGGGGAAATTATTCAATGGGGAGGGAAGTCAAGTGTCGATTTTAAGACATTGTTTTTTTAAAATAAATTGCTTTAAGCTAAATAAATAAAAAGCTCGTTGGTCAACCGTATGGATGACTTTAAGCCGAAAGAGAATAAATTAAAAAACTTGACTTAAAGTGATTTTAAGTCAAAAGACAAAAATTTTGATTTAAAATTGCTATAATTTATAAAATTTATTCTTAAATAATTTTATATTTAATATAGATCTTGTTTAATAGATTTTGACGAGTAATTTTTAAAATATAATTTTTATGAAAAATAAATGTGTATAATAAAATTTATGGTATTTTTACAAAATATATAAAAATTTTATGTAAAAAAACAAAAAGGGGTTTCCAAACGAGACTTTTAAATTTTTTGAACTTGAATAAAAAAGACAAAAAAAAAAACCGGCTCAAAGCCGATTGCGAAATGAGGCCTTAATTTTAGGATGGATTTTTTATATTTTCATAAATAAAAATTCTTTTCTTATAAAAATATTTAGAAGAATGCAAAAAAATATACCTATCATTATAATGTTATAATGACCCATTTTTTCAAACCATGCTAGAAACCCTAACAGTAATTTTTATATTCGCACAAATCTCGAGAACCTTAAATCGCACGATGGTTACTCGAGGCATAAAATTTATAGGACCTAAGATGAATGGACCAAACCCAAGACAAGCCAAAGTTTTAAAAATGGCCAAATCAAATAAAAACTCTAAGTCTTAAAATTGTGGTCCAAGTGTAATTAAAGCTAAATATTCAAACAATATCCAAATATTATTAAGGATCAAAGTGTTAATGAGGCCTACACTTAATTAAAGCCCAAATCTTAAAATTGAGGGTCAAGTCTCAAATAAGGCCCAATTATGAATCGAGACCCAAGTCTCTAACAAGACGCATAGCTAAAAGTAAGATCAAAGTAAGAATGATGGTCCAACTCAAGTAAGGGTCTAATTCTTTTAATTAAGCCCGTGGAAATCTTAAGAAAATTCATAAATCAAACTTAACAAAATTATAAAGTTGAGCTTGACCTAATTAATTCTTTTGACCCAATTTTTTAACCCATGAGAATATATATCTATAAATGCTTATATATTTATAGATATAAAGATAGATAAATAGATATATGGATAGAATAATATATACGCATGGAGAGCCCCACCAAGTAATTAATTAAAGTTAAAGCTTTATATATATATAAATATATTTTGCATTGAGCTACTAAAAATGTGTACTTGTTACCTGTTTTTTTTATTTTATTTAAGGTTTTGATGGATTATATATCATATTTTGTATATTAATTTGAATATCTTGATTCCACGTATCTTCTTTTGAGCTAAATAGTGATCTATGCAGTTATTCTAGGAACCCAAATGGGTTCCCAGAAATTTACCTAAAAATTAATTCTCTCCAGCTTCATCTCACTCTCTCTCTTTGTCTCTCTCTCTCTCTCTCTCTCTCTCTCTCTTTCTCTAATTCTAAACTCTTCTTTTTCTCTTTCTCTTTTAATTAATATTAAATATATATCACTTTTAAGTTAATTATATTATTATAAACAATGAGATTAAAATTAATTTACACCAATTAATTAAAATATTATATTAGATAGATATTTATGTTATATTAAATTATTTATTGTTGAATAAGATTTTTATAAAAGTATATCTATATACATATAACATTTTATAACAATAAATTCAAAGTGTTATATAATTTTTCACTAGTATTAATATACATTGTAGAGAGTGGGATCTAAAATTTGTTGTGATTTTAAATGGTGTCATTTGCTTCATTTATTCTAAAATTTAAATGTTAGCCACCTCATTTTTATTGTAAGTCTCAAATTTTTTTGGTAATCTTCTACTTTATTTTTTGACACGACAATATAGATTGACGGTTGCTCTTTTTTCATCATGTCAAATTGTAGTTTGCCATCATTGATACCATATTAAATATGTAGTTCTTAAAGCATAACAATGTTTGCTAGGTTTTAAATTTAATGTAGCAAAAGCATATCCAGTTGAAGAAGAGTCCTTGATGCTATTGGCACACAACTCAACCCATGAAGACAAAGATGCATGGTTCCTTGACTCTAGAGCCAGCAACCACATGACCGGGAGAAAGAATTTGTTCAATGAACTTGATGAGATAATTCATAAAGAAATTTTTCTCGGCGACTTCACCAAAGTACTAGTCCGAGGGAAATGTGATATTTAAATCAAGCGAAAAGATGGAGGTCGTGCTATCATCTCCAATGCCTACTATGTGCCAGGTCTGGAGACCAATATATTGAGTCTTGGACAATTGCCAGAGAAAGACTATGAGATTATCTTGAAAAATATTGAGATGACTATTAAAGACGCTCGAGGAATGCTGGTCACTCGAGTGGAGATGACAAAGACCAGAATGTTTGCTTTGACAATTCAACTAGAAAAGCTAAAGCATGAAAGTGTTACAGAAGCTATGCCACTTGAGCCAGCTCACACAGATGTGTTAAAAAGATAAAGTCAATAAAAAATTCAACCTAAATCCTTAAAGAGTGCAGAATTGAGACTTAAAGAAGTAGAACCAGCATGGAATAAAAAATTGGTTGTCAGGTCACAAGTTCATAGAGATCAGCAGACACGTCCATGTGGTCTCCCTACACCACAGAGGCATGAGAATAAAAAATCAATGATTGATGATATAAAGCTGTTCTGTCTGCAAATGAAAAGTGATCCAGGTGTAATTGAAAAGACTATCGGAAAGGTGAAAGCGATCCGTAAGACCAAGGAAAGAAATGAAAGAAATATTCAGATATACAAAGTAAGAGAGAAGACAAATGTTAGTGAGGACAAAATTTGAAGAGTCAAGTTTAAGGGGGAATGTTGAAACAATAACCTCGACTCCAACATTTTCCAGAGAGATTTTTAGCTACTAAAGGAATAGTGATGAGCAATTAACATTTAATGAAAGGAAACAAAGTCAACAAACATGAGGCACAAGATCGAAGAAAAATCTGCCCAACTTCGGCCCAGTAATTTTCAAAGTTTCAGTGGCCTAAAGCCACCCAAATTTATGATCTTGTTTCCCCCTCTTCTGATATAAATATGTGTATGAATCTGGTGAAAATATGAGTATAAAGTGTGGAGTTGAGGAGTTGAAGAGTTGTGAGAATAAAAAAAGCCGAGAAAATATTGTGGGAGTTTGTATTTTTATTAAATTTGTGTGAAATTAAAGTGTTGAGTACAAATTATTTTTTAATCCTCACTGAGTTTCAATCACCATAAGTGATTAAGTGATTCCCCTCCACCCAACATAATGCTTAGTAAGTGTTCTACATGTAATATGCCCTTAACTTGCCATGTATGAGACTTCCTTGTGTTTTTATAGCATGCTGAGCATACTAAAGGTTGTTAGATATTTTATGTTGAAAGCATGTTTAGTTTGCCATGATCACGCATAGAGAACAAAATTATGAATTTCAACCGAATGACGTCCTTTGAAAAGAAACTGGGTTTTGACATGGGTTGGGTTTTGTGTGGTGGAGTTATGTTGAGGAAGGGTCCATTCACATCATGAGTGATGCTATCTCATGAGCCGTACTATGTCTTGAGCCATGTCTCGTCTGTGTCTGCGGAAGTCACAATCCGCATACATGTAGTATGGGCAGGAGCGAGATCTAAGGTAAACAGCTCATCACGAATGTGAATGTGGGAATAAGGTGTATGGGAACAAGTAGTACTGGATGAGAAGGGTGATGATGTGGGAACAAGATGTATGAGAACATAGTGTATGAGAACAAAGTGATCACGAATGTAATGGTACCATGGAGATGAATGCCCGTTGTGGAAACGTGGCAATAAGTGTGGGATGAGTTCTCTTGGTGAGACCTGGAAAACTATTTCTCTTGAACAACGATCGTCTCTTGAAAACTTGCATAGAGCACTTGTGAATTTACGTTGGAACTTTTATGAGCTTAATTTTGTGATTATAACAGTTTATCTGTTGTTGTATACCTACTTGTATTTCTAGAATTATGTGTGTTGAGGGTATGTTAGTAGGGGTTTTTGGGTTGTTCCTACTAGGCCTCACAGCTTATGGCATTTTATGTTAGGTGAAGGACACTTTGAAGATGCAGTGCTAGAGGATGAGATATAAACATGGCTGACAATTAACGAAGAAACCGCATATGAAACCTTAGAAGAACTATTGTAATTGAACTTGGATGTAATCTTAACTTTCAAACTTTTGAAAAATCTTTTTGTAATATTAGAAAGACTGCCTTTTGTTGCAATGTTAAAATCATTTCCGTTTGACTTATCTATATAAATTAGTACGAATATTTTTAAAAAAAATTTATGAGCCATTTTTCCAGAATTAATTAAGGAAACAATATCTTTGGTAACTTAAGATGTCTTCGAAAATCGAGGCGTCACAAATGTACTTACTTGGTTTATTAAAATTTTAAATTTTTTGAATATGATAACTATTAAGATAGTTGGCTATTTTTAGGTTATGACTAAATCGCTGGAGTCTGTATTTTGTGTCTTTCTTTTATTGGGTTGGGATATCGTCTAGTGTATCCGCTCAAATTGCTTCAAGACACTTCATCATTTCGCGTGCAAGCCTTCAATTTGAAACCCTAAAGGTATATGACCACCTTTGAGCACAAGCATTGATGCATACATATAGTTCTCAAGGTTTATCCTTTTTAGGATGCATTTTTGTATATGTTTCATGGTAAAAAACTCGTGTTTTTCAAAATATATATGTTGGAGCTTGCTGAGAGTTAGTTTGGGGCTTGAGCCCTCATGGTGCCAGTCTGGCGCTCGCAGAGCGCTTGAGAACTGTCTTCTACAGGAAGTGCCCGCTAAGCGCTCGTTAGGTGCTTGAGCGCCCTAGAGACCCCTCTTTTCCAAATAACAACGCTCGCAGATCGCTTGTTGAGCACTTGAGCGCCCATTATATTTGGGACTTCCAAAAGCGCAGCATTCGCGAAGCGGTCGTTGAGTGCTCAAGCACTTCATTAGACCGCTTAAAGGTGCTCGAATGGCGTTTAATCCCTTTGGGCCTCGAGTTAACTACGCGACTCCGTCGTCACATGGCACAAGTTCTTTTTCTAGTTGGACTATGGATAGAAGCTCAATAGCGGACATAGAGCAGCCAATAAGCGTCTACAAGGTATACAATCTCGAGGTCTTCACCTTTCTCTGGAGCCTCTACTCCTCTATCCATACCGCCATAGAACCAGTCACGAAAATCAGAGTTGGCTCTGATATTATTTGTAACAATCCAAGTGAACTACTGACTCAATAACTTGAATAAAGAGCTTAATAACGCAGTCCAAAAGCTTAAGTCCAAGTTATTAGTAATAGCCCACAAGTTTCTTTATATACTAGATTTAGTTTTTATCTACTACCGATGTGAGATGGGGTATCACAGAATTTTCGTGTGTTGGTGTCGTGATTTTTATTCCGGGGATATACCCTGGGGTTTCTACTTCAAATCTCTTGACTCTCTATTTGGTGTTTGTTTTAAGGATTTCTTATACATTATTGTTCCAAGAAGATTCAAAATTCTTTTTTAAAGGAAAATTAATTTTACTTGGCATATTCACCCCATTTTAGGCACACTCTTTCGGCTATAGCTTTTTAAATTGGTATCAAAGCTCTAGGTTCTCTCTTAGTTGGTTTCACCTCTAGAGTTAGATCTTTCCATAGCTATGAATTCGAAATTGTGTCAAGAAAGTACCTCCACCTCTAGGCCTCCCTATTTTGATGGCAATAATTACAATTGGAAGACTAGGATGAAAGACTTCCTAAATTTGATTGGAGTTAGAGTTTGAAGATTCGTTCTCTAGGGGTAACAACCACCTGCCATAGAAGATGCTACCGCTAGGGTAGTTACGTTGAAAATCGATACTAAGTGGGCCGCCATAGACAATGAGTGCTCGGACTACAACTACATGGCACTTGGTGCAATTCATAACGCTATTAGTTCTAGTGAATTTAGTTGTAACACAATGTGACACCGCCAAGGAGGCATGGGATATCTTGCAAGTCACACATGAGAGAACACTGACTTTGTAAACCTTTAAACTCCAAATGTTAACCACTAGATTTGAAAAGCTGCGAATGACCGAGAGTGAAATCTTTGACCACTTTATGGCATGTTGAGTGAGATTGTAAATTTATTTTTTAGTCTAAGTGAGCCTCTTGTCCTCTAGGGTTCTCCGTAAAAATTTTAGATCCATTTCAGAGATTTTTAGACCTAAAGTTACCGTCATTGAGGAGAATTATGACATTGATTAGATAAAGGTTGAAGAATTGGTTAACAAACTTCAAACCTTTGAGATTTGTCATATCTCTTCTAAGAAAATCTCATCTAGCTCTATCAAAGGCATAACCTTGTGGTCCACCCTTATTGACACCATTACAAGCAATGATGACGAAGAAAATTTTGATGAGGAAGACTTGGCAATGCTTACTAAGAAATTCAAAAAGTTTGTGAGGTTTAAAAAGGAAAATAGTTCCAACCAACTTTTTCCTAAGTTTTCTTTCTCCAACAAAAAACACACTCCAAATGGAGGTGAAAAATAGGATACCTCTCTGAGTTCCAAATTTTTGTTAAGGAATTCAATGTCATGAATGTTATGGGTCTGATCATATTTATGCCGAGTGTGCCAATACTCGTAATAAGAAAGAAAAATAGTTTTACCGTCACGTGAGATGAAGAACCGAATGAGTGTGTGTCTGAGGACAAGGTTGAAAAATCTAACTGTCATTATTGTGGCCACTATAGAGCCATCTGACCACCCAAAATCCTCTATCACTACTAAGCCATCAGTGAGAGTTGTGCTCTAGATGAATCCATAGGTGTTGAGTACTTATGTGAGACTAATGAAGAGGATGAGGCTAATTGAATAAGATAACATCGAATCTATTCATGAAGCTTATGATGAGCTTGTTAAGGAGTGTTTTAAACTCAAGAAAGACAAACTGGAAGTTTAGTTGAAGTTTAGATCCTTAGAAAAGGAAATGAATTTCCTCAAGTGTGAATCGAGTAGAAGATTGTAGAAATTGAAAATCTCAAGTCCTACAATGCGAACTTATCTGATAAGCTTGTTAGCATGGAGAAAGAGAGACTTGAGTACCTCAGTGTGTTTGACCGTCGTTAAGTCTAAAGTTCTTGATCTTGAGAAAGATCTCTCTAAAGCCAGTGTCATGATGAAGAGGAGTGAAGTGGCTTATCGAATTACTAAGTTGTCTCCCTCGTTTAGAGACAAGAGTGGTTTCGGATATCTAGATCATTCATTCTTGAAATCCACGACTACAAGTGATCCTAAGAAAATCGTGTTTGTTAGTGCCTCTAGCACTTCCACTTCCCCCATTCTTCAAAGTCTTGGTGTCAAGAGTGAAAGCCAAGTCAGAAAGAAAAAAAGATGTGCCTACTTGTCACCATTATGGAGTCTAAGGTCACATAAGACCTAATTGTTTTAAGCTTATGAAGGAGAATTTCTCAAAAAGCTCACCCAAGGGTTAACCCTTCATGGGAAGATCAAATAATCAACTAAAATTCCTTTCTTGATTTGATATGACTCATTTGAATGACCTTACTAAGAAATCTTCTTACCTTCTTGATAAAGTATACCATTTGGGCAAGTTTTTTGGTGGCTCATTTCGTGATAAGGACATGAAATCAGGTAGACTTACAAATATCTTTCGCTAAACTTTGTTCCCAACAATAAGAAAGAAAAATCACAAAAAATCAAGAACTCTACTAGCCAATCTCACAAACAATTTTTCACAAACAATTTTGGAAAAGAAAAGAAAATGTTTGCTTTGTTGCTTATACTGCTTTGGAAATTCATGATACTTTCTTGTGGTATTTGGATAACGGGTGCTTTAGACATATGACTGGCGATAAGTCCCCATTTGCTTCTTATGAAGAATACTCCAAGAAAAATGTAACTTTTGAAGATGGGAACAAAGGAAAGATCATATGCAAAGGAGTGATCAAGTCTCCTAGTCTTTCCAAAATTGGACGGCGTTCTTCATGTAGAGGGTTTGAAGGCCAACCTTTTAAGCATAGGACAATTTTGTGATAATTTGTTTAATGTATAATTTACTCAAGATGGATGTACTATTGTTGATTCTTTAGGTCCTTGTGTTGTTGAAGGTGTTAGATCATCAGATAATTGTTATTGTATCATGCCAAAAATTGACAAAGTTTGTAATAGAATCTTGCTTCATAAAGTTGAAATGTGGCACCAATGCTTGTGGCACATTAACTTTGGTGAGTTGACCAAAATAACTAGTAAGAATCTTGTGAAAGGCATTCCCAAGTTAGCAAATGGTATAAGTCTTATATGTAGTGATTACTTAAAAGAGAAACAAACCAAATGGCCGCACGAATGGACCAATCTTATAGCTACCACTAGACCGCTTGAGTTAATTCACATGGATCTTATGTGTCCTTCCAAAACTGAGAGTCTTTGTGAAAAATAATATATTCTAGTCAAGGTTGATGACTATTCTCAATTTACTTGGGTTGGGTTCTTAAGAGAAAAGTTTGATGCATATGGATGCTTCAAAACTATTTACCAAAAAATTAAGAATGAAAAGGGATACGCCATCACTCTTGTGAGGAGTGATCACGAGAGAGAGTTTGAAAACTTAGAAGTTAAGAATTATTATGATGAAAGAGGAATCAAACATGAATTTTCTCCTCCCCGAACCCCCCCAACAAAATAGGATTGTGGAAAGAAAGAACAAAACTATTCAAGAGATGGCTAGAGTCATGATTCATGCTAAACAAGTTCCTAAAAATCTTTGAGCTGAAGAGGTCAATACCGCTTGTTACACAATAAATAGAGTTTACCTTAGGCCCGGGACCTCTAACATACCCTATGAAAAATGGAATGGGAAGAAGTCCAATGTCAAGTACTTTAGGGTCTTTAGTAGTAAATGCTATAAACTTAGAGATAGTGAGTAGTAAATTTGACTCTAGAAGTGATGATGGCATCTTCCTAGGTTATTCCGCCACTAATAAAGCTTATAGAGTCTTTAACTTGAGGACTTCAATTATTGTGGAGTTAGCAAACGTTGTGGCGATGACCCCTCTCTAGATGAGTTAGATTCCGTAAGAAGTGAAGACATGCGAGATGCTTTTGAAGGGGAGAATCCAAACTCTCCAAGTGAGGTTGCTGTTGGTTCTCTCACTAAAGAACCTAGAGTGGATGACGTGGAAGAGGAAGACCTTGCGAAACACGAGGAAACCTTTCAAAATGAGGAATCCTTCATTCCCTGCAAGAATAATCTGCTAGGGTTAAACTAAATCATCCCATTGGTCTTGTTATAGGAAACCCTAGAGATGACGTGCTGATAAGAATAAGAGCACACATCGATAATGAGATCACTTATATGTGTTATAGTTCCTCCATTGAACCAAAGAAAATTGAAAAAGCTCTTGGTAATGATAATTGGATCATTGCCATGTGAGAAGAGTTTCAACAATTTGATAGAAATAAGATATAATATCTTGTTCCTAGGCCTAGTAACTTCAATGTCATTGGAGCTAAATGGATTTTCAAAAACAAAAGAGATGAAAATAGCATTGTGGTTAGAAACAAGATTAGGCTCGTTGCTGAAATCTATACCTAAGTTAGGGTATTGAGTTGTCGCTGTCGACTTTAAATTAAATCTAATTGCTGTTGGATTTATATTAAATCTAAGAGCCATCAGCTTTAAATTAAAATTTTTCATTGTTGACTTTATAGTTAATCAAGTTGCTGTCCATTTTAAATTTATTCTTCCTGCTTTTGGCTTTGAATTTTATCTAGCTGCTATCGATTTTAAATAAAATCTAGCTACTGTCGATTTTAAATTAAATCTACCCGCTATCGGCTTTAAATTATAGTGGATTTAGTGGGATGTCTCATTTTCTAAGCTTGTTTAAAGTTAAATTTTATTTTAAAAATTATATTCTAAAAAATCCCGTTTCAATATAAACCTTCTAAAATATCCTTAATGAGAATAGAAGAGAGAGAATACCCTTAACGAGAATAGGAGAGAGAGAGAGAGAGAGAGAGAGAGAGAGAGAGAGAGAGAGAGAGAACCTTTATGCAATTAGTTTATATATTTAAAATTTAAAATTGTATAATTTTTAACATATATATTTTTATTTAATAATATTTATATTTCTAAAATTTTCTCATAAGAATCTATAAAACAAGTCTATATTAAATATAAAAATTTTGAAAAAATAAGAATAAAAATAAAAAAATTTCATTTGCACGATAAAATAATAATTTTCTCGATTTCACAAATGAGTAATGAGAAATTTTATATTTTTAAACTAGTAAATGGATAATAAGACAAATTAAAATAGAGAATCAAATAAGATAAATATAGTTTTTCATTATATTGTAATTTTATCTATTTTTAGATATTAATAAGTCACAAAATAATAAAAAAGCTTCTCATTATATTTAATGAGAAAATAATAACTTTTTTTAAAATTTTTCTTAAAGAAAAAAAATAATTCTTATTTTCAGTAAAACATTTTTCATTTTTCAAATAAAAACTTTCAAATCTATATATTTTTTTATGACTAGTCAATGTTAAAAAGTAAGATATACTATACTTTAAAAAATAAAACCCTAACATAATGTGTGAAAATTAAAAAGTTATTATTTTTTTGGCAAGATTTTCTAATTTAAAAAATATAAGATTTTCTCATTTTCAATTTGTGAAAATAAGAAAATTCTCACTTTTTATAAAAATGAGAAAATTTTATTTTTTATTTTTTATTTTTTATTTTCTATTCAATATAGTTTTTATTTTATCGATCTTGATGAAAAGATTTTGGGTAAATTTCACTGACCCCCCTGAGGTTTCTGATAAAAACAGAAACATCTTAAAGTGGTTTAAAAAATTGCACTAATACCCTATTAGATTTGATTTTAACATCAAAAAGACTCCAACCGTTACAATTTTCGTTCAATTTAACAGAAACCACAAAACTGCCCTCAAAACCGCCATCCCCGCCTAAAACCACTACCCTTCCCAAACC
>JAOTRH010477982.1:0-25860 GCA_034768845.1 Heliamphora exappendiculata
AAAAAAATTGCATTCAAAGATGTATTGACTTTATTGACTTCCTAAAATGTGACAAATTTACAGGAGCATTACGTGTGTGTTTACTGGTTAAGAAAATGCATTCAACAGAGGTATTGCTTTTATTGATTTTCTTAAAATGTGATAAATCTAAAAGGGCCGATTTAATGACTATAATTTATTTTTATTTTTACAGTTACAACTTATATTATTCTATATCTAATTAAGAGAGAAAAAACGAGAATTATGCCCAATTACTCACTAGGGGGCTTGAAATTGCAATCTCCACTATAAAGTTGCGAATCTACAATTGTATTTGTATTTTCTCACACTTTTACTTTCTTTTTTTTTTCTTTAATCTCTCTTACTGGTCTACTATTCTCTCTGTTCATCTCAAATTTAACTTCTCCCTTTTTCTTTTCAATTTAAATTTAACAATTATCTCTCCACTCATAGAAATAGCAAAAGTTAATGTATAATTTTTTTTAATATATATGTATACATCATATACGCTTTAATTTGATAAATTATGGAATAAAAACAGAGTCCAAGTTAAAGTGGAATTTCTGGTTGTTTAAAATTGTACTGTCAAAACTTGCTCGCTCAAGTAAGATCTTAATTCGCTTAAGTGAGTTTTTGTTCGCTTAAGCGAGTCCTTTTTTTTGTTTGACATTGGATTGCTCGTTTAACAGTCCAACAACATTGTGTTGCTCCTCTAATTTTCGTTTAGGTGAGCATCTTGCTCGTTTAACAGAAAAGAAATACTATTTTACTAGTGCAACATTTGACATTTAAGTGAGCAGAATTATTTTTTCAGAGTTTCGAAGCATTTCTCATATATTTTCATGTTCCAAAATGCTTCAAACTCACTCTCTATCATTAATTGAACTCCCAAACATGTTCAAAACATAAAAACACATATCCATACAATTTCAAATCCATTAAAAACATGGAATCTTGTAAGTTCTCAACCCTTGACATGAAAAATTGCAACTCTAGTGCATGTTCTGTTATTTTTATTAACTCTTCACTATTAAAAGGTGCTAAGGATGTATGATAACTCTATACCTTGTCTCTCGTACGCACATCTTTTAAAAAAAGCAAACAAATCTTAACAAGAGTAGTGAAAGAAATATGAATTCAAATAGAAAATCAATTTTCTTACCTCAAGGCAACTTTTTCCCGATTTTTTGATTTTTTGATTTTCCTTCTTTTTTCTTCTCTCTCTCTCTCTCTCTCTCTCTCTCTCTCTCTCTCTCTCTCTCTCTCTCTTTTTTAATTTTCTCTTCTTTCTTCTTAGAAAATGTTTGGTAGAAAGGTTGTGTGGATACAAACTTGTCTCTACACTTAAATGAACACCATGCACACAAAGATATAGTGTAGCCGTCAAATTCAACCAAATCTCATTTAAAGCATGATGCGACTAATTAAGATTAATTAACTTAATAACATTTAAGTATCTTAATTAAACTAGGATAAAGATAATAAAACCTTGTTAGTTTGTTAAACTAAAAATATAGCACGTGATATTTGATGACTCATTCAATTTTTTTTTTTTTTTTTTATTTATCAATTTTCACATTTCACTTCTTTCTACATTACTCATGACATTAGCCCTTTATTGGGTTTAAAAAAAAAAAACTTCATTACTACCACAAACTCTAATATTTCATAAATCCACATCCTCATCTCAAAGTGGATTTATATTTATAATTAATCAAGATTAAACAATAATACAAAAATATTAAGTGAGGAGGGTCTCACACAGGATAGTTTCATTCCAACCATTTGGAGCTTGGATTCAGACAATTGGGTGCTTTAGTGCACATCTCATTTTGGAGTGTATGGTATGTATGTATGTATGTATGTATGTAGTTCATAAATTTACTACATAAATCTATAATTAAATCAAGAAAATTTATAATTAAGAATAATTCAGATTCATAAATTGCACAATTTATAACGCATAACATTTGATTTGATATTTTAAATATTTTATAATTTTTACCACAAAATATGTATAATCTTGAGTGTAAAATTTAGTAAGTGCATTTTATACCCTCAAACAATAAGATGTGTATTGAAGTTTTTTTTTTTTTTTTTTCAATAAATCCTTTCATACTTTAGTGTACACACACAGGTACACATCATTTGCCTTGTTGTTCTTGGTTTGTTCTAATACTGCTTCTCTGCTTTGTTCTATTTAACCTGTTTATAAAGGAGAAATAAGCATAAGTGAGGGGGCGTTCGAGAATTAAATATATATAATAAAGTTAGAGTTGGGCCAACTGAAATGAGTTAGGTCGAAATGAGCATCTATATAGGTCCAAGAAAGGGCCAGAACATGGGTGGCCGGCGTTCATATACGTGCCCCGTATTCATTTGAATGAAGGGGAAATCGAGTAACAATTTGTGTGGTTAAGCTCTTAAGCATTAATGACAACTCGACTAATCTACTTGTGTTAATAAATTAACTGTTAGACTCATTCTTTCTAAAATTATAGGCTTGATTTGTCAATTGTCAAGGTAAAGGCTAACGAGGGATTAAATTGCTTATAATAACATTCCAAAGTCAGCTTATATTTTGTGCATAAGTAAAGCCCAATTCTTTTTAAGAGGTACACATAATTTTTCTCTTAAAACTTTGTAAAAATGCATGCAGAAGCTCTTTCTCTCTAAATTGTTTATTTTTTACACCTATAATACATTAACTTAGATATCGAAAGGGATGTTTGGTATTCGCCATCGGCTAGTCTCACTGGCACCAGTGTTCCTTTTTGCAGATTAACTTTGACCTCAAAAAAATTTTAAAGGACAGATTCTATTCTGTTTAATCATTCTCCCTACAAATTCATACATGCAGTTCTTATTATGTTTAAAAGATTTAAGGTTTTAGGTGAAATAGTAGTGAATAATAATATGCTCCAATACTACTATTCTAATCCAAAATTCACACTTGAAGTAATTCATGTCTTGCTTGGTTTAGGTTTGAAGTCACGTTTATGCCTCTTTGCTTAAAATATTAAAGAAGTTAAAACAATACAAACAATAAATATTATTTTTGTATTCACAATTTAAATTAACTCTTTTATTGTAAAAACAAATTTATAGCTTATTTGATTTAAAGCTCCACAAAGCAAGAAAAATTAAAAAATAAAGCTAGGAACACCGCCTTGTGTACCGCGTGTTCAGGTGGCACTTTCCTTTGGAAGCTAAGAACTCCCGGTCAGTTTGGTTTTGCATGATAAATTGTGATTTTTTTATTAAATTTCTTATTTTAGACTCATTCTAATCAAAAAAATAAAAAATTTAAAAATAATAAATTTTACCAAAAACGAGAAGAGTCTAAAAATATAATAATTTGATCAAATGATAGCAAGATTTTTATTAAATATAAAAAATATTCAATAGACCCCGATTTGGCATATATAAAAAGTTACTTTTTTTAAAAAAATTGGCTTTTAAGTTAGACTCTTTGGTATTTTTATAAAGCCTACTATATAAAAAGTTAATTTTTTATTTTTTAAAAAAAATTGGCTTTGTAGATTGTTTGGTATCTCTATAAAACCTACTATTTTTAAAGTAAAAAATTTATACACATTTTACATACTCTAACTTATTTTTTAAAATAAAATAAAATAACTTTTTTTTTAAAATAAAAAAACCTATACACATTCTATACACTCTAACCATGGTCTACCCATTAATGGACTCAAAGGAAGCATAAGAAGGTGGCCGCATCTCTTAAATTTGAAAAAAAAAAACTTATTACTATAATAATATTAATTCATAATATTTCAAAATTTTATAAATTCATTCTTATAAATTTTATTTTTTCAAAACTTAATATATGGTTTGTCAAAAACTTATATAAATAATTTATTACTATCTCGTAAATTAAAATCTCCCGTACGTCCTTGGTTTATCCCAAACTCACACTTAAAAGTAATTCGTTCTCAGTATCGAAAGGCAAACGGAAGTGCCACGTGGGCTGGCAGTGGAACAGGCAATTGACAATGTTCATAGCTTTATTGAAAAAAAGAAACTTAAAATCCAAATGCCAAACAAACAATTAATTTTTTTTATCTGATTGGTCTACCTTTATTTTCGGGTCTGTCTGAACTTTGGAAGTACAGAACTAGCCTGAATATAGTTAATTTAAACTTAATGTCTGAAGAAACATTCTAGTTGTAAGCCTAATAATGGATACAAGATAAGCGATAAATCTCTGTAACCGTTATAAACGATAAACGATTAGAAATAATGTGTGAATCTTTGTAAATTTAAAGTTGAATTTTTAGGTCTTGGTTTAATAACCGTTATAAATTAAGTAGAATTAATAATGAAATAAAATTATAAATGAAATAAAGTAAAATTAATTTTTTGTGTTTAATTTTTGATATGGTTATGTGATGAATTGTAAAAATTCATATCTAATTTGGAAGGAATTAAATATTGTGAAATTATATTAAATTTATAAATTTTTTATATTACTATTATAATTTTTTATAAAAGAAATATTTTTAAATAGCACTATCATAATTCTTTCTTGGTTAAAAAGAATTATGATTTTTTGGTTAAAAAGTACCATAAAACCATAATTGGACAATTCTTTCTTGGTTAAAAAGAATTATGGCAGTTAATCTAGTTGTATATATGGGTTTATATCCCCCATACACATACATTCAAGACATCACTCACAAGAATTACCTCAATATTTAGGATATGGAGTTTTTTAAAGATATATTTTTAAGATTGAATTTGTTCATTATATAAAACTTATAAATAAATTATTTATACAAAAAAATAAAATTAATTAAACATTAGTAACTCTATGATTAGATCACAGTTGTCTAAAATAAAAATAGCAAAGCTAATCTTATTTGATCATATAGCCGTAGCTAGGTTTGGACACTGGGGCAATTTGGATTGGTTTGAGACTCAATCCAAAATTGGCCAATCAAAGTCGATTCTAAAGATTTATTAAATCCAAAATGTTTCAATTATTCATATTTTAGACCCAACTCGAAAAAACTAAAATTGATTTGGGTTGGAAGTGCCATTTCACTTAAACCAAACAGTTTCCTTAATAAGAAAATATTGAAATAAGAATAAACTTATTCAATGAGTGATTTAAATGTTTTTTAACATAGTGTCAAGTTGAGTGGCTTAAAATGTATTTTAATATGCTCTTGGATTTACACACGATCAATTGTAAATGCAAATACAGTAAATAAATTTTTATTATATATTTATATATGCTCTTGGATTTTGAGTTCACTATAATCAAACCATCTAAATCACTTTAAATTTTTTAATATCCAAAAGCTACTCACCACTTAACATAACCGGACCAACAACTCACAATAAAGACCGAATTAAATTGATTTAGGGTTTTTTGTTTCTCTTCAAATTATACATGACAACTTGGTTTGGTAACCAGTTTTAAGTTTACTTATAATCAAATTTTTTGCTTAAAATCTAAAAAGAAAAAAATTCTTATTTTCTAAATCAAATGCTTTTTAGACCTTTTGCTTTTTATATACATTTTTTATTTTTTTATAAAAATATTATAACTTTTATTATACCAATCAATTTTTATGAAAATTATATTTTTAAAATGTAATAGTCAAAATCTATCAAATAAGATCCATATTGAATATAAAATTATTAAAAAATTTTTTTAAAAACTTCTAACAATTTTATGTTAAACTTTTTATTTTTTTTTAACTAGAAGCCTCTTTAAGCCAAAGGCTTAAAGTAACTCTTTATCTCCCTCAAACAAATTTTGGCTTTTTAAATTTGAACTAATTTTAAATAAAAATTTAATTTGTAGCCAAATTGGCAAACGAGGCCAACACTAACCCGATTCCAATATTTAACGACCAGATGGTGAAGAAAAAGAATAATGAACATGAACCAGTGAGGCAATGAAATTCTTTGAAAACATATATTGCTTTTACAGACCTTACAAGAGAAAGAAAGCCAGAAAAAGAACATACTTTCTGATCAATACAATAGCCATCGATTTTAAATCGAAGACTACAAAAAATATTAAGATTCAATCCATGCATACATATATATATATATATATATGAAAAGTAAAAAAAAAAGGAAAAAAAAGCCGAAATAGAGAGAATAGTAGATTACGAGGAGGAGTTCAGCAAGTCTTGTAGATTTGGTAAAGAGATTGCAACAGATTGAGCTGCAACTTCAGTTGCAAGATGTAATCTGCTGTGATTAGAAAAAGTCGGTCGGGTTCCAACCCTAACCCTCCCGGTATTAGCCTCTGCAATTTCTTCACTTTCATCCGCACCGATCCTCGCCCCACTCTCCTTCGTCTTCCTCGCGTTTTGGCCCTACACACATCTTTGTATCCATCAAAAGCCATTATTTATCAACAACCTAAGCTTGAGAAACACAAGTCTCAGCTCTGTAATTGAGAGATTCAGAGAGAGAGAGAGAGAGGTTAGGTTGCGAGTCTTGCGAAGAGGAAGCGAAGTGAGGGGGATATAAAGGAGGAACGGGGGTTGAGGTGGAGAAATTATTCAGTGGACACTAAGGAAGAAATGCTATCTTAGTGCGTTGATATTGATGCAGTGCTTCTACTTAACACACCGTCTGCCATATACTTTTTATGTTATGTTTTGTTGTCAAACTAATTATATGAGGACGTGATTCATGAGAAAATTAAATTATATAAAAACAGTTTTTATTACTTATTTATTTGGAATGTTTAAAAAATGATTTAGCTTTTAAAAAAAATGCATAAAGAAAAATTAGATTGTTTGGATAATTTTTTATAGTAATTTTTTATTTTTTTAATTAAAATATTTAATGTATTTTTATTTTTTACTTTTAAATTATAGCGTTTGAGAGATTAACGCGACTTTTTTATTTTTGTGAAGAAGGTTAACTTTTTAATATATGATATTATTGTAATTTTATTTCAAAAAAATTAACGTGTGTCGGATGTGTATGGGCTTTTTTCTTTAAAAAATTAATTAATTTTTTTGAGAAACTAAATAGTTGGCTTAAAAGCTAACTTTTATAAAATACAAAATGGTCAACTTTTAAGGGGTCGTTTGGTAACATTTACAGTTTTTTCTTTTTTGTTTATAAAAAATAAAAAAAAATGCTTTTGTTTATTTTTATAAAAAATAAAAAATAAAAATATGTTTGGCACATAAGTGTTTGGAAAGTGTTACTTGAAAGTTGTGGCTGAATACAATAATTAGAGGTGGTTGTCAGATGTGTTATCTGGTGATGATAGCAAGAGGAAGAGATGGTGGTCGAAAATGGTAGTCGGAGGCGGTGATCAGAGTGAATGGTCGGCGGTAGTGGCTGGATGGTGGTGACTAATAGTGTTAGCCGAAGATGATAACAAGATATAGCGATGGTGGTCAGAGGTAGTAGTTAGAAATGGTGATTGAAAGTGTTGGCTAAAAAAATAGTAATAAGCAGGGATGGTGGTCAAATGTGGTGGGTAAAACCGAGACGATAGTCGGAAGGGGTGGGCGAACATGGTAATCGAATGCGGTAGGCGGATGTAATAGTCGGAGATAGTGAAAAAAAAAGATATAATTAAAACGTATTTACAAAACAAGTAAAAACACATTTTTTCTGTTTCTAAAAATTTTGTAAATTTTGAAAATTGTTTGCAGTATTTTATGAACAAAAATAATTACCAAACATATTTTTGTTTACAATTTACAAAAAATTAAAAAATAAAAACATAAAACATAAAATATAAGCATTACCAAACGGGCCCTTAAATAATCTTAAACAGAGTCTTAATTAGCAAGATAAGATTACTATCTCCGTTTTGTCGTTCAAAAAAAAAAAAGTAAGATAAGATTACACCTCTTTGAATAGAATAATTATTTGGTGCTCTCAGAGTATCATGTGATAAATTCATGTAGTACTTTCACATTTAATATAGTAGTGATAAATTTTACGATAGAAACATAATAATCTACTTTTATTTAGTGATTAAAAAAACTAATTTATATTATATAAATTATAACTATTTATTTATTAAAATAACTACATAGTTCTGCCTACAAAATAGGGCGAGAGTACCAAATAATTTTTCCTTGGAAGATGAAGCAAAGGGAAGGGGATACAAAGGAGGGATGGGGTTGGGTTAGAGAAATCATTGAATAGAAAGGGAATAATAAGCTAATATATTGACGCGCGTCTAATTAATATACATGTGTTCTGTATTCTTTATGATATGTTCTTTTGTTAGAAAAATTATTATAAAATGTAATTCACATAAAAAAGTGAAATGAAAATAAATATAAAATAATTAATTTTTATTGCTTATTTGGTTAGCAAAAACCTTAGTAGAAACACTAGTTTACAACTTAATTTCTTGAGATACATAATTCTACAGTTTTTTATAAAATTTGTTTTGTGAAAAATTTTTATAGAAAAATAAATATCGTGAATGAATGGGTCCCATATTTTCTTGTGTCATCTAAATACATATAAAAATAATAATTTATTTATTTATTCTCTTTGATTGTACGAAATCTTGACGTAGAATCATATTAATATTCAATAATTATTGTTATAATAAGACAAATTTTTAAAATTTTAAAGGACACATTATTTAAAAATAATAATATTATAGTGATTATGTTTTAGTAACTATAATTAGGTATCATATGATATTATCAATATTTTATGTGATGTTTAAAAAATAAATAATAAATTTATAAAATAATATAAATACCCTGCATGATATATCACGTCTTTATAATATGCAAGTATAATCACTAAGAGCCTAATTAGCAACCTGGGTTTTTTTTCCAAAAATTATAAAAAAATTAATATAACCAGTTTGACAAAAGGGTAAAAAAATTTAAAAATTTAAACTAAAATATTACTTTTTAAAATAGTCTACATATACAAACTCTAACTCAATGTAAAAGACAATAATACCACACTTAATAATTTATTTATTATCAATAATAATTATATGCAGATGTTATTAACACTATATGGGAGGAAAATCCTATATATCTTGTTTTAACAAAAAAACACCAGAGTTAATTTTTTATCTAATTAACTAATTTAAAAAACGAAAAATTGGTGAACAGTTCGATTTATAGGCCGTTCACTATTTTTTATCCAGCATAAAATATTTTAATGAGTAAGGTACATTCCCATAAAAATTTTACCGCGCTAGGTCATTTTAGGACAAAAATACTCTAAAATAGATAAATTTATATGTACTTTTTCAAAATATGTATAAATAATACAGATAAATTTATTTGTCTTTTATTGAAAATATGTGTAAAAAATACAAATAAATTTATCTGTGCCTTTTCAAAATATGTATAAAGAATATAGATAAATTTATCTGTTTACATTATCTGTATTGATATATGCAAACAAATAAATTTATCTATTATGCATAAATATACAAATAGATAAATTTATTTATTTACATATTAAATAGATGAATATTAAATAAATAAATTTATCTATTTATTATGTAAAATAGATAAATTTATTTGTTTAAAAAATATTTTTAAAACAAATTATGCAATTAAATTTTATATATTAAAATTTTTATTAATAAAATTTATGTACTAAAATTTATTTTTTTCAATCATGAGCTGAAATCCCCTTTTTAAAAAGTTAATTTAAAAATGCAAACGTAGTGTTGCCGGCCAGTGGGGTGAGGAGGAACGGGCCATGTGAGCCGAAGGTGCAGTTGGGGCGATCAGCTGGACATGCACGCTCCCCATCGTTTGTCCTAATCGGAGGGCCCCAATAATGCCTGAGATTTCAACGACCTACGCACGTGTCTGACAGCTCTCGTACGCGCACTATACTCGCTAGCCACACTATTAACAACAGTAGGCATGGGTAGGTCTCTTAACAAAATAGGTATTACACATAGCTATTATTATTAGTAATTTTTATTTTTTTCTGTTATTAATTTTAATTGTGAGTGATAAATTTTGTAAGGATTTATAATTTTTGATAATTTATCAATATTATTTTTATTTTAATTATAAATTATAATTTTTATTAAATATTTATAATTTTTATTATAAATTATAATTTATAAGTTATTTATTTCAACAATAACAAACACCCTTAAAGAATTCGAGTATAAAATAAAAATAAATCTATTTGTAATACGTGGATTCTCCTCTTTTTATGAAATGGGAGAATAATACAAATCCAAATAAACCAAACATCATGGTTAAGATGTTCTGACTAAAAGTTTCAAGGAATGAGCTATTTATACATAATTTTACTTAGAAGTGTAACTATTTTTGATAAAATTGAACTGATCGATCAAACATAACTGTTATTGGTTAGTTTCTCCAAAAAGTTTAGCCTATTCAGATTAATATATGAGAAATTTCTTTGTTTTAGTTCATTAACAATTTACATACATTTTTTGAGAAAAATAAATAAAAATGACTGATCAATGCAAATGCGTGACTCATCTATCTTTACGGAGGATAATTTATTAAATCTCCACATGTGTCCCTAATTTCTCACAAAATTACTTTGTTGAGAAACACTTCTCACTCGCACCCCCCTCTCTCTCTCTCTCAATACCTCTCACCCATGTCTTCCTCTCTTCTCCTAAGACTCACACTGCTCTCTCCCTCTCAAACCCTAGCCAGATGTTCTCTCTGTTAGCAATAATCTCACTTGTAAGAGACTCAAGCAATCAAGAGATACATCCTTAGCCGTCTTCATTTCACGACAACGATGTACATCCATTTATCAATGAAGGTAGCATCCAACGATCTCAAGACGACGACAACGGCGGCGGCGGTGGCTCACAGCGATAGTAACAGCAACGACAATGAAAGCCTTTAGGGTGTTCGTGTAACGACTTAAGTAGACTACTGACTCAATAATTTGAATGAAGAGTCTAATAACGCGGTCCAAAATACTTAAACCAAATTATTAGTACTAGCCCACAAGTTTTATTATATACCAGATTAATTTTTTTATCTCTCATCGATGTGGAATGAGGTGTCACAATATCCCCCACTTAAATATACGCGACGCTCTCGTCGCGTGGTCCAAGTTTTTTTCATGGTTGGAATGTGGATAACAACCCATTAGCGGACATATAGAGCAGCCCAGAAGTATGCACAAGATATATAACTTTGGGATCTCTACCCATCTCCGGAGTCTCTACTCATCTATCCACACCATCATGGAGTCTTTCATGGGAATTATAGTTAACTCTTATACCATTTGTAAAGACCTAAGTGGACTACTGATTCAATAATTTAAATAAAGAGTCTAACAACGTAACCCAAAATGATTAAGTCAAATTATTCATAGTTGTTCATAAATTTTATTATATACTAGACTTATTTCTTATCTCTCACAGATGTGGGATCGAGTGTCACGGTCCAATAGAGTTACTAATTTTATAGAGTTAGTTCATATAAAGTTTTGTCTCAATTTTAATTTAACCTTTACTAATGAACAATGAGGTTAGTCCCTCTAAGGCCGTGTTTATTTTGAAAAATAGAATTATGGGATATTAGCATTCTTAGGATTAAGAATCCTGATATGTCATTTTCATTCACTAATTGTGTCCAAGCCCATGTTTGTTTATTCATTAGATTAAAAATTCATCCACCGTAATCTAATTCAATTATATGTTTGTTTATTAATAATAAGATAAAGCTTAACAATAAAAAGACATTTTTACTATTGCTACATCACTTTTGTTACAATGGTTGTTGCATCCTTTATATAAAGCCTCCATGCTTAACATTAAAAGCAGGGCATGAGAGTCTTTTTGCTTCTAAAGATAAGTAGACTCTAATTTCAGGAAACACATAACCACCCCTCTCCCTAGGATTCTTTTATCCTTTATTTGCTGGATTCCTAATCATAACATAATTATTAGTTTTGACACATTTTTCCAAACAAACATGAGTTATAATTTATACTTTTGATAACTAATCTAATCTCAGCATTAGTTACTTATAACAAACAGGGCCAAAAGTTAACCGAGATGTGCACATATGACCTAACACCCCAGAGTTATGAAAATAAAGATGCACTAACCAAAGTGGGCACAAATGACCCTAACACCCCAGAGTTATGGAAAAAAAAAAGGGTCAAGTAAGCCCGGGTTAATAAATTAGAAGTTTGGAATTTGGATAGTTTTTTTAGTGTTTTTTAAAAATATTTTTTCTATATATATATATATATATTTAAAAATTGGTCTTTTTTTTAAACATTTTAAATCCACGGTAATGAAATACATCTAAAGAGTATGACCGTTTTGGTTAAAATTGAAAAAAATCACAACAAATAAAAAAACTAAATCTTATAAAAATCTTAAAGTGTTTTTTTAATCTTATCTATTTTTAAAATTTTTAATCATTTTTTTGTTGTTTTGATTTCTCGTAATGAAAAGAAATTAAAAAGTGTACCCGCATAAAAAAAATGTAAAAATTTCTCCTTCAAAATGTAACTCATCAAAAAAGTAGATACATTAGATGCATAATGTACGTGACAATATGAGATAATTAGAAGTAAATTTAGTGAATTAAAAAAATGTCAATTAAACTTAATAAAAACACATATTATTATAAGTAGTTATTACTAATTTTTATGATTAAATACATAATATTCCGAACTTATTAAATAATTTATTTGAGCTCATTCTTGTAAAGATATTCGCATACCTTTTTCAGTAACGTGGCAAGTTGGTCTTTTCTAGTAATGTGACAAGGTTAAAAGCCAACTCATGGATCCCTTAGGAACCTCGGAGGCTACTTTCCATTTATATATGTCGAAAACAATTATTCAATGTTTTAAGGAGTATGACTACACGATACACGTTACGAGACCTTGCGCTGCAGGGGCCATTCGATCAGTCGAACCGACAGACATTTTGAGCACTGTACTTCCCGAACCAATAATAAAATTTATTTTTTTGGTAAACCATTCATTTAAAATGAATAGAAAATTTATGTCTAGAAATATTATTATTTTTATTTTAGTACAATAAAAATCATTAAATATATTTTAAAAATTAAAATAATTTTGTTGAGACATTTAATTGTATTTATGTATTCAAATAAAAGAGTTCGACTCGATTGGTCTCTATTTTGTTGTTATCGGACTCACTAGATTTTGAGAATTTATAAGTCGGGCTCTGCAGGTCATATGTCTACATTTGATACAAACACTAGCGAGCCAGAGTTTATTAGCCTAACTCTTCACAAAAGCGAACATTCTACTCCATCATTAATGAAACCAAAACTTTACGATAGACTTGATAGGTGAGACAAAATGCATCATTAAAAAAAATATCAAAACTCATGGCTCATCTGTACAAGAGGAGGAGATTTTATAACACATGTACACACAATTAATCTAACTCATAGAACATAAATTGTGTACAGTTATTTCTTTATCTTATAAGTTTTTTCTAACTTGATCATTAAAGTGCTTGCCAATCAAATAATTGGCTAGGCATATGATCTAGCACCTTTTTTATGCAAAAAAGTATCAACTGGTCAGAAGTGTGTAGAACTTCCACAACTAACGGTCCCAATAGGGTATCCCTTTAAAATGAAAAATGTGTAGGGTTGAGGGCAGTAATCTCTCTCTTAACATCTCTTTTTCTCTTTTTTCTTTAATCTCTCATATCTCTATCCTGATTTTTTTTAATGCTATTCGTTCTTTTTCTTTTTTATTTTATTTTGTATACCGTTTGTCTTTTGTTTTTTGGCGGTGTATTTTTTCTCCTTTTATCGATCATCTCTTCTCCGCTATCCTAACTTATTAGTTAGTTCCTTTTAGATCTGGACGTCTATCAAAATCGGTACAAGTAGATTGACATGAAAAACGCCAAAGGTAAGGTTCGGTGACCACTTCCGCTCTCTACCAATAAATCTTTCTACGAGAGTTAGGTGGAGAATATGATGCCATTATAGCTAGCTATGAAAAAAATCCAGCGATATGCAACTTATATAATTATCGGTTTTCATCCTTTGTTTGTAGGTAATTTTTTGTGTATTTTAATAATATCTTACAGCATAGAGACTTGTGGTTCTCTCGACGTAGAAATTGGTTTCCCTTATGTAGAGGCTTTCTTTTCTCTGTGTGGAGGCATTGCTCTCTCTACTTTTGAGAAAGTGTCTTACTGCATTTGATGTTTTATTTGATCCTCTTTTTGTATGCCATATTTAAAATGTATGTATTTAGGTCTCTTGATATTTTCTGATTAAAAAACGAGTCTGCATTTAGTATAATCTTTTATATTTAATCAATTTTTTTAACATTAATTTGAAAAACATAAGTTTTTATATTAGTTTCATTACGAGATACTGAAGAATAAAAAATTAACAAAAATAAAAAAGATCAGATAAGGTGAAAAAATAACTAAATGACTTTTAGTAGTTTTTTTTGTCTTTAGTTATTTTTTTAACTTTAATTCAAACAGGCATACTTTTTAGATTCATCTTCTCACGAGAAATCAAAAAATCTTAAAAAATAAAAAATTAGTACCAAAAAATGAAATAAAATCTGGGAAAAAAATCCCTAACAAAACGTTAGGCTACAGACAGGCTGAAGATCTTAATTTATATAATTGATAAATTTTTTATTTTAAATAGGAAAACGGTTAAGATGTTTTAATAACCGGCCCATTATTAGTTTGTTGGATGTTGATTTAGAATTTTAACATGCAGCGACGGTAACGACCCAAGTGGATTACTAGCCAAATAATTTAAATAAAAAATCTAATAATGCGGTTCAAAATACTTGAACTTAAGTTATTAGTAATAATACACAAATTTCATTATATAGCAAACTAATTTTTTTATCTCTTATCGATGTAGAATGAATTATCACAACGACGCTAGACGCTGAAACAAAATTCTCTACTTCTCGCCACAATTATTAAGCTGTCTGTTCATATATATATATATATAATGATTGACTTGAATGATAAATAAATATAAAATCAAATAATAGGTTGGAAGTAAGGGTATGGGCAAGCACTTGCTTCCTCTACTTCAATATTGTTTTAGATTATGAGAAAATATGTTCAATTAATGTATGAACCATCACTTTGTCTGGGGTTTTTCTTGTGTGCATCACAGCTTTGATGATCAATGCATGAATGTATATCTCACTTTTCATATCTTGCACAATTGTGGAGGTCCTAAGCCAATGAGGATCCTATATGTCATGCTTTTTTGGTACAATACAACTTCTAAACAATCAAAACTTTCATTGGAATATTGCATTTTTTTAATGAAAGACATTTTTTGGCTGTTAGATGATGCATTGTGCGCACCGCGGCTTCTCTCCGATCCCCTTAAAGACTGGACCGGTGGAATCAGGTCATTTGTGGGTCCACAGTGGAGCTACTTCGATGACCCAAATGGTTCGTTTGATTGTTTCAAGTGTGTAAATCATCCAAATAAAAAATTAAATTAATTGTATATTACTAAGTATATTAACAATTCACATTTGTGTTAAAAAAAAAATAAACAGTGAGGTATGTCCATTTACCATTCAATTATTTAAACACAAATTCTATTTTTTTAAAATAATTAATAATATTCAATCAATTTAATTTTTTATATAAATAATCAATATAGTGAAAACAATAAACGACTTAAATGGTTAAAATTGATCTATTTTAAACCCAAAATGAGTTGGACTAGATGGGTCCAGCCGAACAATGAACAAGAAAGAAGCCTGTTCCAAAAAAACAAATATAGATGGAACCATATGATGTTAGGACCCACAGAAGGCGTGGAGAAAGGAAAGAGACATTAAAGAATTTTATAAACTATTATTAAAGTAACATGGTGAAGGTGATGAAGAATTAACTAATTAAGCAGTCTTCATTTATATTTATTAAAAGTAACATGCTTATATTTGATAGTCCTTAATTAAAATGTGTGTAAAATAATGTTTTCTAGTGATTTTCATTCATTTGTGTGGAGCCTCTTTTTCTCTATTTTAAAATTTTATATTAAATAATTTCAATAAATTCTAGATTATGATAGTCCTTCTAAGCTACAACGGATGGAATCCAGTTGAGTAAATATGTTATCCTAAAATAGATTTAAAACTAACGAGTTTTAATCAAACCAAACTCATATCAAACATATAACCACTGCAGGCGATATGAACTGCTCAAATCAAATCGCTTGTCTCGAAAGAATATTCAATACTCTTATGGCTCGTTTGATAACTCGGGTTAAATTAGATTGAATTAGTAATGTGGGGGGATTGGTAATAAAGTGAAATTAGTAGTAAAGTGGAATTATTATTATTTTTGTTTAAATTGAGTGAGATTAAATAATGGACTAGATAATAATTTACCATTGTATTAAGTTAATTTATTTTTAAATTAACTTAAATAAATTAATAAGTTAAATTTTATATTATTTATTTTAATATTTTAATATTTTTTTTAATTATTTTTTAAAAATTTTAAATTCACTCCTTAATCAAATTCATCCAAATCCTATACTTTTCCCTCTCATTAATTATTTTTCATTTGGCGAACTACTAGTCCGGATTAGTTCGTCCGAACTATTAGTCCGAAAACTTAACAAACGTGGTATTAGACTATACTCCGAATTAATAGTTCGAATGAATTATTAATTCGTCAAAACAAACATGACGTTATAATATTATTGTAAGATATTTATATGGTAATTTTGACAATTAAGGAGGCGTAACACTCAATTTTGGATTTATCTACTTCTTATTTAAGAAGGTCAAATAAACATTGACTTCATGGATAACAATAATTGAGAACACTACGTATGCAATGATTTGTGACATATAAGAGTTTGAATAATTACTTTTCTTGTTGTTGAAAACGTTGGGACCGACCTAGCTAACTATAAATCCATGTAGTTATAAACCTCGCTTTCTTTGAAGAATCATTTTCTCTTTTGGTTTATTTTTTCCAGCTTCTTCACTATTTTATATATATGTATATATTTTTTAATTATAATTGGTTAGAGTAATTTAAAAATTAAATAAATAAACGAAGTTTGAGACAAAAAAAAAATCACAAAGTACAAAAAGAGTCCAAAGGAAATGAAAAAACTAAAAAATTGAACAAAAGCTAGAAGCCCTTTCCTAAAGACAATAAAATCTCTAAGAAAGTTGGCTTATAAGCCTCAGCCAAACACGATTATATCAGAACATACATAGACCTGGGATATTTTAATGAGTTTCTCGTCATCAGAAATCGAACGCTATTATATGATGGGTGTTTGAGGACACTACTGCTACTAATTTTTAGTTTTTGTTGTTAATTTTAGTTATAATTTATAATTTTTTTAAAACACTTCCAACTTTTACTACAAATTATAATTATTTTTTCTTTTATTTTAGTTACAAGTTATAATTTTTACTAAACACTCATAACTTCTACTACAAGCTACATTAATCTATAAACTACTAATTTTAGTAATACCAAACACTACCAGTACTATTTCTGCAATGCCATGTACGAATCAATTAGACCAGTACTCTTTCAGCAATGCCACCCTAAGACCTTGAATCCCTAGACCCCACCAGACCCTCTGAACTCTTGAACTCTCGAATCCATAGTTGTAAAATCTTGGACCCTTGGATCTCACGACCTCTCATACCTTCGGATCTTGAAGCCCTGGACCGCAAACCCCTGAAACCTTAGACTCCTACACCCTCAACTCTTAGCCCTTAACCATCGAACCCCTAAAAAGCTCATAACACCAAAATATTTTATTAAAAAATATTTTACATTGAAACTACTTAGACTTAGTCCCATTTCCCTTAGAATCCCTAGACTCAATATCCCACCCCATATCATTAGTCCACCTATATGTTTTTAGTACAAACATAAGATTAAGTAATTATTTGGACTAGTCTTCTAATCCATAACTCCAAACAGCCAGTCCACCTATATGTTTTTAGTACAAACATAAGATGAAGTAATTATTTGGACTAGTCTTCTAATCCATAACTCCAAACATGGCTGTAGAGTTCAAATCTAATATGTATTGCAATAAAAAAAGAAAAAAATGCTAACTACTTAATATGGGTAAAAAGTTTATTTGTATTGGTGCAAAATATTTGTTAAAGTGGTAGTCTCTATTTTTAAAAATATATTAATATTAAAAAAAATTGTTTCTACTGCTCTTTTATATATCTACTTCTCATGCAATTAATGCGTAGACGATGATTAAGTATAATCCATAAAAATAAAAGATTATGAGCTCAATATGAAGCCAATTGAAGTTGTATATGAAAGGGTTAACCCCAATGGAGTAGGATTACATTAAAAAATAAAATAAAAAAAATTGATTGTTTGATCGTAAAGCACAAGTGGTAATTGGCTTGTTGTACGTGTACAGTGAGGTCCCCCACTTTGTGTTGATCTAGGGTTCACGAGGCTACCTAGGAACCTAGCTTGCCATGTGATGCTTGATCATGTCGATTGCGATATATATATATATATATATATATATACTAATTCAAGTGCCCATGCAGTTCAATTCAATTGGGTTAAATTACCTTGTATTTGGAGAATAAAAACTAATTTTAAGAGTTTTAAAATTAAGGATCGAACAAATTTTAAGTTCTAAAAAAAACTTGAACTAGCAGCTTACACAAGTGTTTGGGAATATTTTTTTTTCAGCTTTTAGATTTTAGCTTTGAAAAGGCAATTGAGGGTATTTGGTAAATTACAAATATAGTTATAACTATTGATAAAACCATCTCATCTTTTAATACAATTCAAAATTCAGAATTTATTAGTTCTTTCAAATATTCAGAACTCATCTTTTCAAAACACTTGAATTAGTATATATAAATATATATGTAAAGTTGACTTTTTTGCATCTATAAAAAGTTAACTTTTTTTAAAAAAAAAAAACCAACTTATAAGCTGGTACATTTGGCATATCTTAAAAATTCATTAACTTTTTTCACTTTTTTTTTCAAGAAAAAAGTCTGTACATTCCAAACAATTTATAACTTTTAAGTGAAATAATTATAATATTTTTAATTAAAAAGTTTATTTTACTCAAAAAAATTATAAAAAAAACGTGTTAGTATTCCAAATATTATAATTAAAAACAAAGTAAAAGTATATTAGGCATTACAAAATAAAAAAAAGGAAAAAGGTATATATCTAACAAAAGAACTAAACTTTTTCTGTAAAAACAGAAGAACTAAACTTTTTAAATGGAAGCATCTCAAACAAAAGGATATTTTCAGGTTTTTATATCGCGTATTTGAGTTTGGCAACTCTATTTGACAAATATTTTTTGAATTGTGTTTTCATGGTTTTGTTTTTTGTTCACTCTAGCATTTGAATCTCATTTATGGTCATCAAGTCAAAATTGAAATCATATAGAACAGAAGACAAGTTCTAAAGGGTTATTTTATGTTTTGGTAGTTTGTGCACAATTCGTGCCCAAGCACGACTTAAGCACTAGCTAGATTGCAAAAAATATATTAAGGGTTTCTCAATTTTGTGTTCAACCAGTGCTCAAGAACGAGTTGGGCGTTATTTTTGTGGCCATGCTTTAAAAGATCTCTTGAGTCATTTATATATTAAGGGTTTCTAAAGTCATTGAAGGTTATTTGCTACTAGATCTTGAGAAATTCAATAAAGATTCATAAATTTTTTAGCAAGAAAATTAATTTTCAAGATTGTTTCATTTCTTCATCAAAGTACAAATCTTTAGAAGGCGTTCAAGTTGCTTTGGTAGATTCCAAAGCAATTGAAAGTCCATGAATTAATCGATCGTATTAGTTGAGATCAAGCTCTAAGGAGATAGTAAACATGAATTCGACAAGATTTTTGTACAGTCATTCGTGTGGATTCATAGTTGGATTGTAAAAACTTCTTATAACTATTATTTAATTTTAGTGCTTGAATTTTTGAACGAGGTCTTGTAACTTTTTACCCTAATAGGTTTTTTCACACTAACTGAACGTCTGTGTTTCTTGTGATTGTGCTTTTGCCTTTTTTTATTTATTAAAATATATCCTAATAATCAATTCAAAAAACAGTTTTTAGTTTTTCCATATAAATACATATAGATGTTAAATATGTAGAACCTGATTAATTCTAATGGTCCAACCCAATCTGTTTTCGAAGCACTAATAATTTAATTTTTGACTTATTATTTAGTGTTTATATTCGCTATTTTTGCTAAAACTTTATATTCTTATATTGTATTATCTCATTTCATATTCAAATCACCACAATTTTACAAACGTAAATCTAATTTTAGATGAACCATTTACCTTGAATAGTTACGTGTGTATATATATATATATATATATATGCGTTCTTTATATCATTATTATTTTTCTTTTGTGTCATGGCAATAGAGACACACTCACATGTGATGTGAGTACTTCACTCTGTGAATGCATTTATCATCTGCAACTTGGTGTAATAATCTCGTAACTTTTTGTAAGTACATAGTTGATGGCTCCTGAACAAGTTTTAATGAAGGCAACAGCCGCACAGGTGGCTTGAAGACGATGGCTCACGGGAAAATTATTAAATACTCTTGAATTACTAAATAGGTAATGTCACATTGTATTTTTAATAAATAAATAATCACAATTTATACAATGCGAGTTACTATTTATCTCCTAATTATACAATAAAGATAAATCATTATATTTCTACCGTAAAATTTATCGTCAACATATTAAATAGAAACACCACGTAGACTTTCTACGTGAAATTTGGGGAGCACCGAATAATTACTCTGGCTCACGTGGCTTTGTCCCATTAATCATGTGTTAGTGCTGTATTCCAAGGCACAACATCAATGCACATGCCCAAAACACTTTAAAATCTCTTTTGGTTCTATTTTAAAAATATTATATTTAAAAAAAATTAAGAAAAAAAAGTCATACTATTTTGAAAAGATAAAATGCACTTGATTGTCTAAATTGAGAATTTTTTTCATGCACTTGATTGTCAAAATTGAGAGTTTTTTTCAATACACCAAGTCCCGCGAGAGAAAAAAGAAGTGAAAACACATTAAAATCATTTTTAAAATTTTTTGTTTTTAGGTCCATTTTAAACTTAATTTTCTGAAAATAATTTTTTAAAAAATTGCTAACAAACGCGTTTTATCTATTTTTGAATATTTTTTGCTGAAAAAAATAAAATAAAAACTACAACTAAACAAGGCCTTTTAGTTTTTTGATATTTTATGATTAAAATATTTATTTTTGAGCACTTATTAAGTTTATTATTCACATAAAAAAAAAAAAAGAAGCTAGATCAGATATTTTGTAATCATGTGATTGATTTTTATTTTTTGATCGACAAAAAAAAAAGTTTTATATATAAAAAATGATAAATAACATCTAAATGGATAGAGCTCCCATATAAAGATGCTTTAAACAACCTTAAAATATACTTAAGAAAGAAAATATACTTAAGACCAACTAAGAGAGAAAATCAAGACATCAAAGGAAGAAAAAAAAAACTTAAAACAAAACAAACTCCTAACAACATACCCAAAGGCATCTCCCAAGGCAAAACAGCAAAAACTTAGAGACATAGCAGCAATTCAGCAATTCAGCAATTCAAAAAGACAATTCAGCATAGCATAGCAGCATCGCTCCTACGGCTCAAAGCGAAGGTGATTTATTTTATTTGTCTAATTATGTATTTTTAAAATTATACCTATTATTTAGTTATTTTTAGATAAATGTGTGAATCAATCATAGAGCAATTTATATTTAATTAATTTAGTTTTTATATAAATATTAATATTTTACTTATTTGTACAAATTAATAAATAATTTGAATAATCTATTTAATAAAACAAGGTGAAAAATATTTTTTTTTTATTTTATATCAATAGTAAAAGTGCCTTTAGGTGTACAAGTCCATCCCTAATAAAACATATTCGACAGCCAAAACTCTTGGAGGGATGTAACATCAAGGTAAAATGCTTGAAAGAAGGCCATACAATTTTAGATATATAGTAAATAATATATATATATATATATTTGTGTAAAATATTTTAACATCTACAAAAATTGTAATTTTTACTTTTTAAATGTGTTAATATTCTTTTTTATATCTGTATATAACTATAAAAAATATTAAATGTACAAATGCATATCGCAAATCTAAATGCATTTTTTTTTACTGAGTCCTGCATAATTATAAAATTCATTCCTCGTGAAATTGACCTGTCCAAATCTACATGTACAATAAAACTCTATAGCTATTAATGAGCACTAAATAATTGTTCCTTAAAAAGACTATTCTTAATTTTGTGGAATTACAACTTATTTCGATAATAAAACAATGAGAATGGATGCATAGGTAAATTTGCTTTAATCAAAGTGAGCATTAATTAAATTGAATAATTTAAAATATTAAATATTTTACTTTAATGTTGGCACCTTTTTATTATAGAAATTTTTGCATGTTATCAAAGTCACGCAGCAATGATAGATTGATATTTGTTATATGCTAATTCTAAATATAAAAATTGCCACCACATCTTATTATAATAATTGCCAATTGGTACAACCACTAGCACCGTCTCGTTATTGTACCTCCTTATTGTTGTCGTCATCACTACTGTCATCATTTCTCTACAATCACTATCACACTAGTCCTACATTATTATAGTTAAATTTTCATTATTACCACCGCCATCACCGATTCACTATATCATGAATAATACATTATAATACATGTCATTATTGTCATCTCTCTATCAGTGCCACCATTGCTACCGTCTCTTCTACCACCACTATTAAGCTATTATCTCACCATCATTGTTATCATTACTTATATAATAATCATATTGTTAATTTAAAAAATGTGTGTTATATACTTTGTTTGGGAATTTGAAGTATTAGTAAATCTTATGTGTGAGTCAAACAATACAAACAAATTCTCTAACTTAGCTTTAATTAAGGTTGCAAACAAATACCAAAAAAGAAAAACTTATGTTTTTAAGAAATAGTTATTAAATCCTGATTGACAAAAAAGCAATATAGCTCGTTTAAAAAAAGTAAAAAATAAATTAAAGTACTAATTTTTAAAAGACTCTGTTCAAACTCACCATATTTTAAAAAAATAATATCCTTACTTGATTATTTATGGGTAATATGGAGTTAAATCATATTTTAAGGTTTCTCTTATTATTAGATCTTAAAATTAGATTAATTTTGTGATATTTTTTAATTTGAACTGATTTTTTAAAAGCACTCTTATTGAACTATTTTTACGCTTTTCAGCACAAACAAGCAACTCCGAATATTAAGATTCCATTTTTACTTTGACGCTTCAATATTGGACGAATTAGTTTTTTTTTTGCCGAAAAATCTGATATTCTATAGAAAGTTTTTCATTTTTGAAGAATATTCTAACGTTATGTTCAAGTTTATTTTGCATTTTAATATATTATTTTACAGTTTAATGCATTTTTAAGTTTAGATTTTTTCTTTTCATCCACGATTCTAATAGCGAGTTGTTAATTTTTGCAATAAATTTTTTTTTTCTTTGCAAGCATGTGAATTACAGAAAATGATACAGTAAATTAAAAAAAATATTATATTAACTACAATGTGATGATAATGATACAATAATACTACATATTCACTAATCATACATTATTTTTTACATGATCACACTAGTTATGATACATTATATTGCAGAAAATGAATCATTAACTACAGCTTACATGAAAATACATATGATGACACAGTAAATTACAGAAAATAATACCGTAATTACAGGTTGATGATAATGATACAATGATACCATATATTCACTAATCAATCATCATTTTCTTAACATAGTAGAAACAGTAATTTTAAAAAGAAAACAGTAATTAGAAAAGATAAGTTTCCATGAAAAACGAAAACAGTAATTTGAAAATGGAATAATAATCGGTAATTTGTAAAAAGATTTTTTGAAACTCAAAAAAATATCTTTTTACCATATGACCTTAATTAAAATTGATAAAATGTATATGGGTCCATTTTTTATTCAAAATTTTTAAAAATAACTTTATGGAATACAATACTTTTAATAAGAACTAATCTCCAAGTATCTTTCTAAAATAGGACTTATATGTAATTTACGCGTTATTTATTTACCACCAATGTGGCTATATTTAATTATTATAATCAATTATATAGAAAGATTACACATTCCGATTTGAAAAAAAAAAATTTTTTTTACTCAATCAAACTACTTTTAAAAAATTAGTTTAAAGGGTAATTTACCAAACAACCCATGTTAAATCAAATTTACTTTTTTTAGCTAAAATATAAAAAATAAAACAAATTAATTTTTTAAGGGATAAGTAGTCCTAAGTCTAATTCTTAGCTATTGTAGTGCATTTAGTCTACTTAATTTTTATATAATTTCTAATGTCTATTATTTTAAATGTTTTAAAATCTAAGAACTTCTAATTTAATACTTGGCAATTTTATTTATGGACAAAATTACCCTTATACTCACACTCTCATAATTATTTAATATAAATCCTTGCCATGCCATCATCATTTATCAACTTCATTCACTCTAAGCGAACTTTTTCGACCACCGCCGACAATCATTTTTCAGTGACCATTTTTTTTAACGAATTTCTAGTGATTCTTTTTGACAATTTTTCAGCAACATCCAACAGTTCTTCTATAACTTTTCAGACAACTCTTTTGACGACTCACAAAACAGATAAATTTCATTGTTTGCTATAATTGAAAAGTGAATCTTATCTCCATTTATTTATTTTTAGACGCAAATAGATAAAATTGTCTCTAATTTTATTATAAGTCATTACTAAATATAAAATTAATTGTTCGTTGTATTCGAACAGTGAAATTTATCATATTCACTTATTTATTGATGCAAGCATATAAAATTATATCTGATTTCAATAGTTACTAGACTTGGTCGTAGGAAATCCCTGGAGTTGGTGATCGAAGGTCGTCAAAAAGGCACTAGAATTGATTATCGAAAGTCGCTGAAATTAGTGATCAGAAGTCGTCAGAGTTGATTATTGGAATCATCGTCTAAATCGTCAGAGGAGGTCTTAGAGATGGTCGTCGTAGTTCACTGACGGTCGTTAGAGCTCGTCAGCCGTCACCAAAGGTGGCCACCAAAGCTCACTTGCGGTTGTTGAAGGTGAAGGAGGTGGACGGATGGGGTGTTATGATGGAAAGATAAAGTGTTGAAGTGAATGGATGAATATTTAGAATAATTAAGATATATTTTGATTTAATTTGACACAATAAATTTTAAGAGGTAAAATTCTTTTTGTTAGATCTAATGTTATATAAAATATTAATTATAAAATCTTACACTAAATTTTAATTTTTTAACTAGTTATCAATCAGTTGTATTTATCAAAAACAAACGGAATGCAAATTCTAGAACTTGATGGAAGGAGGGGCCAATTTGGGCCAGATAATAGCCATTGGAGAACGGTGGCAGGCATGCATGCACTTCGACTATTAGAGTAACCAATCTAATGAAAAATTAGCGATAAATAAAAAGGTTATGTTTATGGCCCTAGCTACGTACTGGCATTGACCAAAAATTAGCGATAAATAAAAAATATATATATAAATATTTGTTTAAAATATATTAATATTTTTAAAATTGAAAAGTTTTACCAAGTGTAATAATATTAAAAAAATTTACACTCATTACTCTCTTATTCTAAATTGACATAGTATGTTGTATTAAGAAAAAATATAAATTTATTAAAATTAATTAAAGTTATTAGTATTTTGGACATAAAATTCTATTTTTAAAAGTTATTAGTATTATAGATAATTTTAACCCTAATTAAAGTGCATTAATGA
>JAOTRH010477993.1:0-25858 GCA_034768845.1 Heliamphora exappendiculata
CTTGATTGTTCAAAATGGGTTAGCACTTTTATTTTGAAAATAAGAAATATTATCCAATTAAAGACATTTATTTATAGAAAATAGAATATGAAAATCATCAAAATCAATTAAAGAATCTCTTGGGCTAACAAATGAAGATAATGGCAGTATAACTCTGCACGGGACGTTGGGGGACATGTGATTTGGTGGCTATGGAAAATGATTTGTTGAGCTATGGAACCTACCCACTCGAGTCACTCGAGTGACCCCGAGTAACTCGACCCGAGTGGGTCGGGTACTTGACCTGAGTGTGTCGGGTACCCACGTGACACTGGTCGGCCGATCTAGTTGAGTTGGAATAGAACAATACCTAGATGATTTTCGAGATAAAATCCCTTGATTCCCTGAGATCACCTTTTATGATCCGATTAGATATGTTGAAGAGTCCTATCTGAACCATAACATAGCTCCTCTAGGTGCTATAAATAGGGGGGATAGTCATGTTTTCGGATCAATAAGATTTTGATAGCTGGATACGTTGTTCATACTACCATTATTCCATACTCAATTAGCCTTCTCCTTCACCTAACCTCGTCTCTCTCCTTTCTAAGCTTTTGTTCACTTTGCATATTTTATCTCTCTAGTTATTCTTTGTTTATTCATTTTAAAAGAACCTTACATTCTTTGGCAATTTCACTAGAGAGGTGAATTTGTGAATGGTCAGTACTTGGAGCGAATTACATACAACACCGAAAGCAGCCATGTCAGAAGGTCATCCTCACAGTAACGAGCATAACGGCACGCCCAGAGCAGAGCATTTGGAACGCAGTAACCGTTGTGATTATCTATTTTTAGACGCACTGCAGAGCATCCAAGACGGCTAAACCACTATTCCGAATGCAATCGCAGGGCTGACGAATTTAGTCCTAGCTGTGGTAGCTAAAGCCAATTGGGCAGGCATCCTAGTCAAGAAGATACCAATGACTCCGGTAATGATACAAGGATCGGCCAACCCAAATCCTTTGATGCCTGGAACCTAGGCCTTGTTTGCTACGATTGCCGATGTCCAATTTCCATCCTTACCAGATCCAGATATTTAGCCTCCTTATCAGTTGTATCTTTTAAGAGTACCCTACCCCGAAGGATACATGGCCCCTAAATTCATAAAGTTCGATGGCAGGAAGGAAAATGCTACGGAACTCGTAATCCCATTCATCGAAACTTTGGGAGCCTATGGTGGAGATCATACGTTACGACTACAGAAGTTTTCCAAATCTTTGACAGATAAAGCGTACAGTTGGTATGTCAACCTACCACCAGGGTCAGTCATCACCTGGGAGGACATGGTTAATAAATTTAACACCAAGTTCTTTCAAGTGCATGAGAAGGTAACAACACTCACCTTGGTCAGAGAGACGTAGTGACTCGGGGATGACCTACTCGAGTACGTAAAAAGGTTTTAAGATCTAGCTGTTGAGTGTCATGATCCGATCGGTGAAACCCACATGGTGCAGATGTGTGTTCAAGGGATTTTACAAGAGTACCAAGCGCATCTTTTCGACCTCAACTTGCCCACGTTCTCAGCTCTGATCGAAGCAGCTCAGAACCTCTGTAATGCCATCAAGCCACCTACTAAGCCAGTTTCCTTTCGTAGTGATTGGGCCCAGGCTTCTACAGCTTCTGACGGACAAAAGAGAGAAAGAGGAAGAGGTGATGATCGAAATAAAAGATGGCGAGATAATGATACACCACCATACCCTTGCAGTATCGAGATGGTAAAGAAATTAGTCAAGTAATGGGGAGCTGATAAAGAATTGACACTCCCGCCAGTAGACACCCTCCCATCCAAGAAAGATAGAGAAGGTCTGAACTACTATGTCTGTCATATGACAACTTCACACCTCACTGAGAGGTGCTTCATGCTCAAAGGGATCTTTAGAAGAAGGATGGCTGAAAAGAAGTTGAGGTACACAGATGACGAAGATACTGATATTAGAAAGAAGCTATTCCCTGAGCAGCATAGAGAGGTTAACATGATGACGGGAGATGATGAAGTACATGAGGTGGCAGATTGTAAGGGCATACAGGATTTAGTGAAAGCGTTGTAGGAATCATCAAAGTTCAAACAATTTCAGGATCATCTCAAATTCATAGAGAAAACACGAAGGGAGGCAATCAAAGCAATTATGCGCATAGCGAAAGCTAATGACTCGAGTTGCACAGCCTCAGAGGGAGTACTTCATAAAGTAGCCATGAACTCGTCAAACGCAATAGTATTCACGGATTGCGACCAGAGGTATCCCTTACCTCATAATAAGGCTCTGCATATCACTGGTATAATCAATAGAGTATTGTTTAGAAGAATATTTTTGGATAGTGGGGCCTCTATCAATATTATGCCCATAAAAAATTTTAAAGGACAGGGATCGCAGAGGATAAAATAGTCAGCCAACGCATAACCGTGACTGGTTTTGGAGGAGAGAGAAAGTTGACTCAGGGATATATCACAGTGAAGCTCGAGTTGCAGGGGATCTATATGCCTGTCAAGTTCCATATCATCGATGTAGACATGAGCTACCATGTTATTATAGGGAGATCTTGGATGCACAGGTATGGTGCCGTACCCTCCAGCTATCACCAATGTGTTAAATTTCATTGGCATTGAAAAGAAGTCACTATAGGAACCACCAAGAAGCCGTTCTATTATGGAGAGGCACATCTCGTGGATGCAATATTCTTTGACGAATTGTCAAAAAACAAAGCGATCACTGATAGGGAAGAATCGATCAAAATACCAAAGTGGGAAGAGTTGAGCAAAGGAAGAATGGAGACCGGTTCGAGTAATAAGGCACGTACATCCAAGTCAGAGTCACTAGTGAAGCTGGTGAAGGTCAAAGAAGGGGGAAAAATGATCTATTACTTATGAAGGTGCACGGGATTAGCCACCACTTCACAGGCAGCTAACCCTAGCACTACTGATGTCACCTTCCCACAACCAGCCCCAGACTGCATGCAGGATGGCCCTCGACCCCAGCAAGAGCCGCTAGAAGAGGTCGACTTGGGCACGGATGGCCAGCCACCCAAACCTGTATATATCAACAAAACACTGATGAAGGAATTCAAAGGTCGCCTAATCGAATTACTCAGACAGTACTTTGATGTGTTCGCATAAAGCTATGAGGAGATGCTGGGATTAGAGGAAGAATTGGTAACACATCATATGGATGTACTACCGGATGCTCGACCAGTAAAATAAGCAGCTCAAAAGTATCATCCCGAGCTAGAAGAAAATATTAAGGTAGAGATTGAGAAATTACAAAAAGCCAAGTTCATCAAACCCATATAGTATCCAACCTAGCTGGCAAACATAGTGCCAGTAAAGAAGAAGAACGGACAGATCAGGATATGTATCGACTTCAGAGATCTGAACAAGGACTATCCGAAAGATGAGTTCCCACTCCCACATATCGACACGCTGGTTGATGCTGCCTCGGGACGCGAGATGTTCTCATTTATGGACGGGTTTAGTAGTTACAACCAAATCAGAATGGCATCAGGAGATGTAGAAAAAATGGCATTTCGTACACTAGTAGGTAATTTCTACTACACCGTCATTCCATTCAGATTGAAGAACCCTGGCGCAACATATCAGCGGGCTCTGCTTGCAATATTCCATGATATGTTACACTAGATCGTGGAAAACTATGTGGATGACCTGGTGGTAAAGTTAAAGAAGCAGCAGGACCACCTGACCGACTTAGAGGCAGTATTCAGAAGATGTAGGAAATTCAAAATGAGGATGAATCCCCTCAAATGTGCATTCGAGATAATAACAGGAAAATTTTTGGGATTTTTGGTCCATCACCATGGAAAAGAAGCAGATAGTGAGAAAATAAAATCCATAATAGAGATGCCTCCCCTGTGGTCCTAGAAGTCACAGAAAGGTTTCCTAGGAAAGATTTCTTACCTACGGCGTTTTATTCCAGCATTGGCAGAAATTACTTTCCCCTTTGCAGAACTATTCCAAGGAAACATAAAGTTTGGATGGACAAAAGAGCATCAATGGGCTTCAAAAAAATTAAAGCTGCTCTAATATTGCCTCAGACCATGATTACGCCACAACCCGCTAAGCCTCTCATTCTATACCTTACATCCCCTGCAAGGTCCATTGGGTCTCTATTAGTGCAAAAGGTCAATGGAGTTGAGCGACCAGTGTACTGCATTAGCAGGAAGATCAAGGGTCCAGAAGTGAGATACACCCCGTTCGAAAGACATTGCTTAGCGTTGGTATTCATAGTGCAAAAGTTAAGTCACTATTTCCTGACTCATCGTATCGAGATGGTTACCAAGTACAACGCAGTCAGATTTTTGCTTAGTAAGCTGGCGCTAACTAGACGGGCAACCAGGTAGATGTTAGCCTTGGCTAAATTTGACATTGTGTGCATAGTACCCAAGGAGATCGAGTGCAAGGCCCTAGCCGAACTACTTGCACAATTCTTGAACCAGAGAATCGAACCAATCAGCGAGGAATTACCAGGGGAAGCATGCACCACTGTATTCACAGAAAGACCGAATAAATGGTGGGTCCTACAATTCGACGAAGCCACGACAAGAGGCACAAGAGGTGCAGGAGCAGTACTGACTCACCAGGAGTCTAATAGGAAGGTCGAATTGGCCTACAAGTTACAGTTTAACTGCTTGAACAACGAGGCCAAGTATGAGGCACTTATCATAGGACTGTTGGCCACTGAGCGAATGGGAATCAGGTGACTAAAGATCTTGAGGGACTCAAGCCTAGTAGTGAAACAATCAACAGGAGAGTTCAGTTTGAAGGAAGCCGCTAGCTCAAAAAGTTTAAAGAGGTAAGGATTGACCATGTACCTAGGTCAGCCAATCGACTACCCGATGTATTGGCTACCCTAGGGGCAAAGCTACTGCAATCAGACGATGCGGCGACTATCACAGTGTGACGAAAGAAAAAACCAACTACCCTCTCGGGACTGTACCCAGGTCAGCCTAGAGAAGATTGGCGCTCCCCTATTGTCACTCACCTATATAATGGCCAGGGGACGGTACCCATAGTTGAACTGGCCCGGTTCACACTGATCAAAGGGGAGATCTACCACCAGATAACAGAGGGCTATGGCCCGATGCATAGATAATGAGGAAGCCAAACTGAAACTACACCAGATACACGAGCAAATTTGTAGAGAAGCCCACATAAGTTTGTACTGAATAATTTAGAGATAGGGATATTACTGGCTAGAAATGGCGAGAGATGCTGCTCAATTGCAAGGGAAATGTGTGCACTGTAAAGCTACAACTATCAGGCAAGAATGCCCGCTTAATGAAGTATTGAGTGATTAGAGAGTTCTATACCAGGAATACCTATAGGGAGGGGCACTCCCGCCTGACCTAGTGATCACAGCCCAGGTGAAGAAGCATGTGACAAGACATTTCATCGAGCAAGAGAAACTATTTCAAAGATGTGTGTAAGGAGATCCACTACAATGCGTATCATATGAGGAGACAGAAAAATTGATGAGGGCAGCGCATCAAGAGAAACACCAGGGAGGAACAAAGTTGTACGAGCAACTACTTCACTTAGGTTACTACTGGCCAACTATGCAAGAAGACACAAAGAAGTATGTCAGGAGATGTCATGCTTGTAAAAATCACAGCAACGTGATACATGCCACAACAGTAAACCTACACAGTTTGAAGACTCTATGGCCTTTTCACACATAGGCCATGAACCTCATTAGACCAATACACCCTCAGGTGAGGGGGCATCAATAGATCTTGGTTGCCACGGAGGTATTTACAAAGTGGGTAGAAGCGATACCAATGAAGAAAGCAGTGGCAGATGCAGTGACCAATTTCATCAAGGAACGCATCATATGCTGATTCAAAATTCTGCAAGTCATATTATCAGATAATGGTATACCCTTCGTCAACAAGCAGGTTCAGAAGTTGCTCGACTCCTATAAGGTCAAGCACTACAAGTCATCACCTTACTACCCAAAAGGGAACGGCCATGCTGAAGCAACGAACATGACTCTAATAAGAGTATTAAGCAAGATAATGGAAGAGAATGGGAAGGTGTGGCCAGATCACCTCTCAATTGTGTTATAGGCCTACCGAATAGCTTAGAGGGCCTCCACCTCAGCCTCACCCTACTCGTTGGTTTATGGGTCCGAAGAAGTACTGCCAATTGAGCTGGTAGTACCCTCAACCAAGATGGCCTTGGCTATAGGCTAGAACCTACATCATTGATTGTCATACTTTTAAGCAATCGAGGAAGGGAGAAGCAAGGCAAGAGATAAGTTAAAAAGGACTTAGTAGCTAAGAGCAAAAGCATACAACAAAAAAGTGCAAGGAAGGGAGTTCAGTGAGGGAGACGTGGTTTGGAAGTTGGTCAACCCCATCATAAGAGGGCTCGTCGTGCCCAAGTTTTCTCCCAAATGGGAGGGTCCTTATAGGATTGAACAGAGTAGTGCAAGCGGATACTATAAGCTGGTCAAAGTAGATAATGGCTTTAAAATTTGCCATATCAATGTTAGATTCATAAAGCGGTACTATGCGTAGATGTGTGCTTGTAACAACCAATTATACCATTCAATAAATTTCTTCTTGTCCAGCCCATATGTAAAATAAAAAAAAAAACTTCCACCACGTCCTACTAACAAAGCTTATAGTAAATCTTTCATCAAGTTATCCCTTATATCAACATCAAGGGGTAGGTGAGAATCCTATCGAGCAACTTCTGCCAAGTCGACCTTGAGCTGCTACTAAATGCGCAAATGTTTAACTCGACCTTAGACATTGTCGTCTTTAGATCCAAAACACGTTGGACTGATAAGCTTAAGGAATACTCACCCTCACGGACTCGAGTAAGTGACTCCTTATGTGTTATTAGAGAGCGAGCCATGCTTAGTTTACCTCAAAGCCATAACAAGTCAAGCCGCATCTGCTCCAAATCATTGATCCCTGCTAAAGTAGTGTCCAAAGTAGATAAGTTCAATTCATGTATGGTAAAGTCCAATAGTTGTCAAACCAGGGAGCACAAGGCATGAAGGGTAAGACCAAGCATTACAGGACCATGCTGACGGTCGTGAGAAAAAGTCTCTCGGTGATGAGACTTGATGGCTTCCAGAGTAGGCACGTCTAGCAAAGGTACCTTTCACCATAGGAACATGTTGGCAACGTCGTTAGGGGCCTCTAGACTGATTGCTGGCTCTGAAGATGGAAGCTATACCGCACCCAAGGGAATGATTGGCTCTTGTTCTAGCTCTGCCTCCTCCCTACCCATTCGATTAGGTGCTTCTACCTCGGTCTGCGATCCCCCAGACTCCGATAGGTGAAAATGGAGGAGCGAGTAAGGGTAATCACCCCTTTCGATTTGAAGACGAGAAACAGAGGAGGGAGTAATCATCTCTGCCTCTTCGGGGTTTACCTATGGGTCAAGAAGTAAGGGATGAGTAGTTGTGGTGGACTCCGGAGTGAAGGCATTCACTACTCTCCAAAAGTTGTCATTTTTACCACCAAAAAAGGGTGTCGTGCGCCATTCGGACAGAGGAATAGCAGTGTGAGCCTCTAGGTAGGCCCCATTAACATTAACATTAGCAGTAGAGTGAGAAGCAATCACAAGAAATTAAGTCAAAGGAAGAGAGTCAGAAGAGCGATGAGGTGATTAAGGTTGGTAGGATTCAAAAAAAGTGGGGACCAAATGAAAGCTCAGGCACTATTTAAATAAAATAGAAAGAAGGTGAAAGAGCGACGAGCATTTATATGCTGGCGAGGGAAAGTTGAGGCAACGTAACGACTGGTCTTCATTTGCACACGCACGTGATGGCACGTGAGTTACACGTGCGAGAGGAACCCAAGTCGCTCACGCGCGTGTAGGCGACAAAATGTAAATAGCTGATATTAGGAGACCATTGAAGATTTGGGAATTTCTTGATCCCGAACCACTCAGCTTGTTATCATGAGACATACCCAAACCACGTAAGATCCTGATACAGATCTAATGGCTCGGATATCTAAAAAATAACTAGAGTATACGGATAAGTGGAAATGTCGAGCAAGGGCAAAGAGACACTGGCCCAGGGGCTCGAGCCTCTCGTCAGCTCTATAGCTCGGATAACTCTATATCATTCCCTCAAGTTGTGAAGGAACCCTCTAAAGACTCAGACAACTCGACCCCTAGGTTAGAGTCGCCCGATCAAAGCTACCCGAACCATTTATGATTCGAAACATTCAGACAATCCGAACAATTTAATGATAAGGTAACTCAAATGGTCGACTGAATCAAGTGGCATGTAGCTCGATCAGAAGCTTAGAGAGGCCCAAGGTCGGGGTGGCATGGCAGATTCGAGCAACTCAATAGGCTCCCTAAGAAAATTTGGTCATTTCACACGGGTTAGGGAAACCGAACCACCGAAGTACTAATAGCTCGGATATTCGAGCAACTGTATGAAGATTATAATATCTCATAGCACAGACTATGAAGTATAGCTCCTATTACAGACGAATACATCCCACAGCATAAATTTTGAAGCATAGCACATACTATAACAATAGCTTTGATTACTTGACTATATCCCCATGGTCTTGACCATAAAGACACCTCAGACTGTATTATTTCCATGGCATAGGGTATGAAGACAGTACAGACTATGTAGCTCTGACTACCTAATTACAAAGACATAACACAGACTATGTATTCGTGTTCTTATTTTTGTTCTTTACTTGCTTTGTGTGGATTAAAGCCTACGTTCCTGTTTCCGTTACGTAGGAGATTTGAGCCCTTAAAATCGCAATAACTAGTATTAGAGAATTGGTTATCGGCTTGATCACTCGATTATAGTAAAGATGACGAACATTAGATACGAAGTTGAAAAATTTACCATTAAAAATAACTTCTACTTGTGGTAGAGACGGATAAAGGATCTGCTGATCCAGCAACAGGTCTCCAAGGCATTACTCGGCAAGGCAAAGAAGCCAGAGAAGATGACCGATGACGATTGGGAGGACATGGATTCCAAGGTCGCGAGTTCAATTTGGTTGAATCTGGGAGAGGAGGTTATTCACAACGTGCTTGATGTGGAGACATCGCATGAGATCTAGCAGAAGCTAGAAGGTCTCTACATGAAAAAGAATCTGGCCAATAAGTTGTACGTGAAGAAGCAACTATATACACTATAGATGAGGGAAGGCACAAATCTTTTGGAACATCTCAACGTGTTTAATATGCTCATCACACAGTTATCCAGGCTTTGAGTAAAGGTTGATGATGAGGATAAGGCAATACTCCTATTGGCATCGCTTCCAACATTCTATGATTATCTAGTGACAACTCTAATATACGGGAAGGATACTCTAGAACTTGAAGAGGTCACTAGTACTCATTTTTCACATGAGAAGATAAAGAGCAATGGTGATTCAGATGCAAACAGACTATTGTTGGCTAAGTTTGAGTAAAGCAGAGGAAGGAGTAGATCTTGTGAGGATGGTTCCAATAACGGGAGATTTTGGTCCAAGTCACGTGCAAGGAAGAATGTTGAATACTTCTATTGCCACAAAACTGGTCACTTTAAGAGCCAGTGCCAAGAATTGAAGCAACATCTAGAAGAACAAAAAAGTGGAAAAGTGTCTACAGACTCCGTCAGTTTTGCCGAAGAATCATCAGAAAGTGAGGTAGATGGAGATGCACTTTCAATTTCTTTAGATTTTGATTTTTTGTTAAAATCATGGTTATTAGATTCAAGATGCTCATACCATATGTGTTCAGTTAGAGAATGGCTTGACTCATATAAGTCTTACAACAGGGGTATTGTTCTAATGGGGAATGACTTAGTGTGTCAGTCAATTAGAATAGGTACAGTGAAAGTCAGGATGTTTGACGGGGTTGTGAGAACTTTGGCGAATGTCAGGCATGTTCTGGGGTTAAAGAAAAACTTAGTTTCTTTGGGAACATTAGATTCTCTAGGTTATGGGTTCACAGCAAAAGGTGGAGCAATGACGATTAGCAGAGGAGCTATGATAATCATGAAAGGACAAAAAGTGGATGGTTTCTACGGGTTGGTAGGGGACACGGTGGTAAGTGGAGTTACTACTACCACACAAGTAGAATCCAGCAGGGATGGCCCGAGACATAGACATTTAGGGCTTTGTCAGGTTGGCAAGGAGAGTATGTTAGAAAGTCAGAAGAAGGGTGCAGCAATCGAGGTAGAGTTCTGTCAGAAAAGTTCACCCAGAAAATTGGGGAACATGTTTCAAATCAACATCAGTAGAAACACAGCAGTGGATAACCTTCAGGTCACAGGAAATCTATGGAAAATCAGGCAGAGATCAGGATCAAGTAGCAGTGTCAAAGAAGGTGGAATTACCACAGAAGGCTAAGACTTGGGAGTTTGGAAGACTGTCCAAGAACGAGAGGTTGGTTGATTGCAAGATGGCCAAGTTCAAGTGTTGCTTGAATTTGGTCCAAGTTTATTCAGGTTGATGAACAGAGAGGGTGGAGCACCCATACCCATGAATTGGGTGCAAGACGAGGCAATCGACAGATCTTTAAGATGGCAATGGTTTAGAAATTCGAGCCAAGGTGGAGATTATTAGTTTGATGTCTCAAATTTTGGTATCTATGCTAGGTAGGACGTTCGGATAGCATTGGAGGATTGAAAAGTGGGTCGACATAGGCACAAGAGCACTGCAGAAGACAGAGAAATCGAGACCTATCAAATACGGATCGATCGGTCTAATAAATTGATCGATTGGTCTAAAGATGGATCGATTGGTCTGGGCGTAGTAGCGATTTTTTACGCGGCGGCTAGAGTTATGTTTTGACCTAGGGGCTGTCTATATAAGGCTTTTATGTTTCATAGAAACCCGAAGGTCATCTATACACTTGAGAGGGCTCAGTAGAGAGGCTAAAGAGAGTATAGAGAGAAGGTAAGAGGCTCAAGTTTGAGGCCACAGATATAGTGTGAGTGCGAGAGAGTGATTATAATCCTTATTGATAATAGTGGATTCTTTCTTCTTTTTCCGTGGAGGTAGGCAGTCAGCCAAACCACGTATATTCGTGTTCTTGAGATGATCATTTGCCGTTAGCAGAGTTTGCATACAACAACAGCTATCAGTCCAGTATTGGGATGGCACCGTATGAGGCTCTGTATGATAGACCGTGTAGGTCACTAGTATGTTGGACAGATGTGGGATAGACCACAGTTTTGGGACTCGACTTGGTGCGGGAGACGACGGAGAAGATTGCAGTGATACGTCAATGTCTCTCGATAGCTCAGAGCCGTCATAAGAGTTATGCATATCAGAGGAGAAGGCCTTTGGAGTTTGCTGTGGGAGATCACATGTTTCTGAAGGTCTCGCTGCATAGAGGTTTAATGAGGTTTGGTCGTAGCGGGAAGCTATCGCCGCGTTTCATTGGACCTTTTAAGATTCTGGACAGGGTTGGAGAAGTTACCTATCGTTTATCTTTGCCACATCAGTTAGCTTCTGTGCATAACATGTTCCACGTTTCTATGCTACGGAGGTATGAGCCTGATCCTTCTCATGTGTTAGATTGGGCTGAGCTGCAGGTTGGTGAGGATGCCACTTATGAGGAGCGTCTAGTGGAGATTCTTGATACAAAGGAGCAGGTGTTGCGGAGTAGGATAATTTCTTATGTCAAGGTCCTGTGGCTTCATCATGGGGTTGAAGAAGCGACTTGGGAGCTCGAGTCAGGGATGCGTGCTAGATACCTAGACCTGTTTACCTCGTGACCTTGTTGCGAATTTATGGGGCAAAATTCCTTAAGGGGGAGAGTTGTGAGACCCGGACCCGTCTTTTTTTGAGATCTTTATATATGTTGATTCGTTTCTTCCCATATATGTATCTCTGTGTTGCATGGATTATGTTTTTGTTGTAGAACAATATGTTTTGTATAGGTGCTATACATGTTAACTATGCGGGGGTTCAGTTTTGGTTTCCTTTTCTAGTTTTCTCTCCCAACGATGACCACTCGAGCGGTGGGGAGCTCACTCGAGTGGGATGGTGGCAGAGTGTTGGTCCGAGGTGTGACCGCTCGAGCGATGGATGTGCGCTCGAGCGGGGTGATGGCAGAGCGTGGATCGGAGTGGGGTTCGCTTGAGTGGTTCTTGGGCACTCAAGCGGTGGTGTAGCAGGACCTATGTCGGCCAGGGGTTCGCTCAAGCGGTGCTTGGGCATTCGAGCGGTGGGTCCTAGGCGCGAAAAGCTATAAAGAGAACAAAATATCTTTTTGCGATCTAAAATATCTATTTCAACTAAATCTATTTCTCTCTTCCTTTTCTCTACCTTCTCTCTTGCTTTCGGGTGGTCTAAGGCTTAGTCTTTTGCAGTTGGACAACAGATCCTTGTTGTAGATAATGTGGGCTTCACATCCATCCGGATGGGATTCTCGTTCCGACGAGGTTGGATTTCGAGGCGTCGAGCTTTTAGCTCTTTGAGGTAGGATTCTAGACCTACTACTGTTAAAAGGGTGATTTATGTGATTATTCTTGCTTTCACTGGGTAAAAATGCATGAAATGCTGTTTACATATTTTAAACCTTGGTTTATGGGTAAAAGTGAGTTTTATGCCTTTTCTCAATTTTATACATGATCCGGATGTGTTGAGATCCGTGATTTTCAAAAGAAACTTTGAAAACGAGATGTTTTTATGAAAAACATGTTTGTGGAGGTTTGTAGCTAACTCTTGGGGTTGAGTCTCAGTTTCTGAAACTATGTTGTTACATGCTTGTAGAACTCTATGTTGATGGATTGGATCCTTTTTTATACTTGCGATGTAACACTATTTTATGGTTTTGTAGTTGAACTACGGTTGGGTTCTAAATGTTCTCTTTATATGTACCATGACAGTGGGTATATTGAGTTGGGCTTCTATTACTCCTCGGTGCAAGTTCAAAAATGTGCACAGCGTAAGTACTCAGTTCCTTCGGGTTAGACCCCGTAAATTGAGGGTGTGGCATGATATCTGTCAGGATGATATGCATAGTTTTAAGGATGAAAATGTGAGATTTTTATGAGGAAAAATATTTTTGGCTCCTGTGGTTGAGCTCGTGTGTGTATAATTGCATAGCCTGCTTTACAGCTTTATTGTCTTTTCCTATTGGGCTTCGGCTTACGGTGTGAGATTTTGCTGTAAAAATATTTCCAGGTGACCGCATGGAGTTGACCTAGAGGCTTGTGGTGATGGAGATCTTGTTGTAGTTTTCCTGTTTTGGAGATGTTCTTATACATGTGTTGCCTGTTTCAGAAGGCTGGTTTTGTATGCCTTTCGGCGATATATTTATTCATCTATGAGTTTGCATGATTTCACTTTATGGGAGATAAACTTGGGGATCTTTATCCAAATGTTGTAATAATTTATAGTTGATGGTGTTCCAACTGCAAATCTTATTTTCTCAAATGGGTGTTTTGTTGGGCTTTCGCGTGACCCTAGTATTTAGGGCGTGACACATAGTCTTCAATTCTTCAACTTTGCATTGCTTCAAAATCTTGTAACCAAAGTGTTTATCTCTTCATGTCTTCCACTTTGTATCTTTGATTGTGCTAAACATATCCTTCCTGTAAATATACTCAATTTGCACAATTAGATACTTAGGTTTGTTATCATCAAAATGATCATTGAAGCCTTGCTAGGCCAACAGGGTTCTAAGCGTTCGCATTTCAAAAAAATACCAGCTCATACTGCTCGTAGATGCGATATTTTTCTCCAATGGTTTTTAACTTAGGGCATCTGCTACGACGTTACCCTTCCCCAGGTGATAGTGAATCGTGCAGTCATAATCCTTAATTAACTCCACCCATCTCCTTTACCTCAAGTTCAGCTCTTTCTGGGTGAAAATATATTTCAAAGTCTGATGATTCGTAAAGATATCTCAAGAGACGCCATACAAATATTGTCTCCATATCTTGAGCGTGAAGATGATTGTAGGTAACTCTAGATCATGCGTAGGGTAATTATTTTCATGAGGTTTTAATTATCTATACGCATAGGCAATAACCTTCCTGTGTTGTATCAATACGTAACCCAAACCTTGGTGTGACACGTCACCAAAAATAACAAAGCCCTCGTTGGCTGACGGAAGGGTATGTACAGGTGCTGCCCATGATGAGACACTAGATTAGATGAATCCTTTTTCTAATAACTCCTGTAATTGTTCCTTCAACTCTAGTAGCTCAGTAGGTGACATTTTATAGAGAGGAATAGAAATGGGCACTGTTCCCGGGTAGAGATTGATAGTAAACTGCACTTCTCGGTTCAGGGGTAATCTTGGTAAATCATCTGGAAAAACACCTAGAAACTCACAAATCACTAGTACCTTTGAAAGCTTCTTTTCTTCCATCTCTACGTTCATCACATGTCCCAAAAACCCCTGGCAACCCTTCTTCAACACCTTCGAATCCTTAATGGCCGACACGATATGGATAGGTGTTCTACTCTTGTCCCCTTGAAAAATGAATTCCTCCTCCCCGGATATCCTAAAGATTACTCTTTTCATAACACAGTCTAGCGATGCATGATAGGATGACAACTAGTTCATCCGAAAAATTAAATCAAACACAGACATAACCGAAGGCATCAAATCTACCAACATCTCCCTATCGTCAATCTTCAACACACAATCATTACACACATTTTTTAATTACCACACTAGCCTTACGACCATCAAGACTAATACCGCCACTTGAACCTAATGCGTCACTAAGGCTAAACATACAACGTAGACTAAACGCTCCATAGGTATTTGCTTGCACAAACAAACCCAAACACAACCCTCCTCATACCACAATATACATTCGCATCTTTCCTTCACATATGTACCACTCACCCAACAATACTTTAATCGAATAGTACTAACTCCTGATTCTAAAATCTCTTACCATCATCACTCAATCCTTTCACACATTCCCTGCCGCACAACCGAACCCAAAACCATTTTTTCACTTTATCTATTTCATCTTACCTGCATTTTACCAAGACACTCGATTCACTCAAGGTCAATTTACAAAAACCGTACCCATTAATTCGTACAGTTTCACTTACGCTTTCACTATTCTCATTCAAACACTTATTCCTCCCGCGTACTCACACTAAGTTGACCTTGAGTGAATCGAGTCACATCACAAAAGTTTTTCGAAAGCAACTTCTTTATGACTCACACCGATTCCACAATGGAAACCGAATACTAACTCCATACGAGTTACACAATCTAGATGTCAAACGAATATAAATCGATACTTAAGAACATACCACATGAACAACTCAGTCTATCTAAAATGCGTCCACCGCTCAAGCAATTTTCAGCGTTAGCGGGACTAACTGTTTCCACAAACTCCTTGGTATCCAAATTAATGAATTGTTTAACTAAAGAGTTACAGGTTCTTCTAGCCTGCATTGCAATTCATCTTGCGCTATGTTCACCCGTCTTGCGTAGTTGTTCATCTCGAGAACCATCATTCTTGTGGTAATCCAAAAACTTAATCCATGATAGTATATGTGCAATCCCAAGAGGGGGAGTGAATTGGATATTGAAAAAAATTCTTGTTCAAGTATTAGAAAATAAATATATATTTCAATTCACTTATAAGCAAGATATTTTAATTCATAAGTATATTTTCAAGTATATTTTCTTGCTAGAGGATAAAAGCACAAGTAGTTTTTAATTATCTTATAAATAAGATTTAAAACCTTTTGATAGAAGATTTAGGAACAAGTGTAGATGTTAATTAACCATATTCAAAACTTTTTTATTTGAAGATTAAAGTGCAAGAGTATATTAATTTTAATTCACAATATTACAAGATTCAAAACTTTCTTATTTGAGAATTTAGAAGGCAAGTAAAAGATTTAAAACGTAAGTTTAGATGAAATAACTAGATTCAAAACTTTCTTAATTTACAAATTAAAGTATGAGTATGAAATTTAACAGTGAATGATTCAAGTATAGATTTTAAGTGTTGTGATGCAAATATAAACAACAATATAATAATGAGAATGAAAAGTAAAGCGAGATAGAATTACGACACCACGATTTTTACAAGGTTCGGCACAACAGCCTACGTCCATACTTCAAGCCAATCGCTATGAGAATTTTCACTATCCCTCATTCAATAAACGGAGCAGTCTCTCTCCTTAGTCTAGGTGGAGTAACCTCTCTTGAGAATATTCCCTTTTCAAGTCCCTCCTTATTAGCAGAGCTTTTTCTCTCTTTCAATAGGCAGAGTGGCCTCTTTTGAGAATTATCTTCTCAAGTTACAACAAGAATACGAGATTAGAATCCAAATTGGATGTATAAGATCAGCTCATTTAGCGAGCAAATGAATACAATAAAAGCACACTAATATTCACTTCAAATGATATACAAGTGAAAAGCTCAATGGATGATTTCTAAGGTTTCCTCTCAAAAATATTTCATAACAATGAAAAATTTGAAGAACAAAATTGATATATATCGGAGAGTTGATTTGAAGGTTTGAAGTGTATAAAATCAGAGCTCAAAGGCTCTATTTATAGGCCAAGAGTTTGTACTAGCCGTTGGGCCAAATAAGGAAATGTTAAACTAGTCGTTAAGTTCAAAATTCAAAAATTAGCCTATTCGGTCGATTGAAGAAGCTAGTTCGGTCGACTTAACTTGACTTCAGTCGACTGGATGGAGTGATCAATCGATTGAACCGCGACTACTCAATTTACCCGACTTCAAACGACCACAACTCCTTCATCCGAAATCCGAATAGGGTCATTCTTGTGTTCAAATTGAAGCCCCAAAAGTACGCTTTCCAATGGTTGAAACCTCATAGAATAATTCATTTTGTAAAAAAAGTAATGGCCAAAATACCAAAGCTATGTCAATTTTCTTCGCATAATTTTTGTATATTTTTGGCCGAACTTCTTTTGAAACATTTTAAAACATATTTTATACTTTGAAAATGATTTCCCATGAAATATTTAACTAACCTATGGTCTATCAAAGGTCTCCTATGAGCTTTCACACATATAACCAATTGTACGTGAACTTGCATAGATTCTAGTGCATTTACACTTAGAAAATCTTCAAGTTCTTCATGTCTTTTTCTTTTCATCTTGGTTTTTCTCATGCTCCATGGATCTTAGCCACTTGAATATGATCTTCATGCTTCATGGTTTTTATTTTCCTTTCTCAATTGTGCTTGTGTCATTGAAGTCCTATGAACACACTTAATTTGTACAATTAGAAGCTTTGGTTCGTTATAATCAAAATAGGTTGAAACCTAGTTAGGCCAACAATCTGCCCATTTTTTATGACGACAAACAAAAAGAAAAATGAGGTTGCCTTTACAAGGCTCCACCTCACAATATGCATATAAGCAAGATTTAGAAAATATAATGTTAAAATTCAAGGACCTTGAATTTTCAAGTGAGACATTTAAGCACAATTTGACTGATGAATGTGGTAAATATCATTTTATGATAAAAGTCATTGAGGCATACATGAGCAATTTAACACAAAGCATCCCCATTTTTACCAATCAAAAAGATTTAATCATTAAGTGAATTGTATACTCTTTTTCTCATATAAAAAGGAATGTTAAAAAAATAAACTTATTTTTCTCAAACATTCTCCCCCTTTTGACATTATCAAAAAGTAGAAGCTTAAAAATAAAATTTATTGAAAAATTATTGTCCCACTTTTTGTTATAGCATCATTTGACGAAAAAAAAAAGATACCAACTGTCAGAAAAATTGATTATCAAAATAATACTAATTGATATGATACCAATTGTTATTCGATATTAAGTTATACAAATTGATAAACTGATGCCAATTGTTATTTATGGGTAGAAATATAAATAATACCAATTGTTAACCATTCTCCGCCATTTTTAAAGAAAGCTATTGAAAAATTATCATTTTTATACCAATAATGAAGATAATAACTTTTTATAAAAGCACTTTTAAGATGTTAAATCAATACATATTTCGAAGCATGAGTAAATAATATGAAAATGGCTTCCAAAGTAGCTATTTATGCATAGATTGAAACCTTATGCCACAGCTTAAAATTTTTTGGACAACAATGCCATATATATTGGATTCAATAAATATTCATGTCAAAAAAAATTTCTCCAAAGTAGCACATAATACCAATTGTTATGATTTTTTTGAAAATGATTTCAAATATTACTCAAAAGTCATTTTTAATCCTCATTCAAATCTAATACCAATTGATATAAATTATGAGCACAATTTGATCCTATGAATTTCAAAAATTATTTATGACAAAAAAATATAAACATCTAGAGCTCATTGTCATTATACTTAATGAGTATGAAAATTGAGCATTAAAGAATTAAGGCATAGTATGAAATGATATTTTCAACAAAGATATTTATGCTCCAATTTGCATATGTATGACTTTCAAAAAGATATTTGTGTTCTCTAAGTCATAGCACATAAGATTTTCAGCAAAAATATAATGCATGACTTAAGCACAAGAAAATTATTATGATCCATATCAAGAGCACATTGCTATGTTTAATGATCTAATTTATATAAAAATGATATTCAGTTATTTTACATGCAATTAGTCATTTTTCATAAAGAGATACAAAAGTACGTAGGAAAGATTATACCATTTGAGTTTTCGTTGATCACTTTGTCAAGTCCCAAGCAATATTTCATTTTAAATCTTGACTTGACATTCCACACGTGCTTTGGGCTTCCACTTACTATGATTTACTTGATCGCTCGAGTGGAGGCATCCAAGCACCTACAATACAGATTTAAGCGGGATCTTTTGGTACCCAATCCTTATTGGGTCCATTATGGTTAGTACTCAGATCATACTTTATTTTTCAAATGATGTTTTTATCAACACGTCTTTTTCCTTTATAAGGGCAATTATACCTAATATGATAATTTTTTTCATACAACATAGACAAGTAATTTTTGCATGATCATTTTTAGAACGAGTACTATTTGAAGAAGATTCTAAGTCTTTAATTTTTTTCCTTAAATTCATAATTTTATTTTCATTACAAGAGGATTTTATTCTTTCAAGCTCATCTCTTAAATAATTATTTTCTTCTTCTATAGTGGAAATTTCAATTTTATGATCTTTTTCAAAAATCTCATAAGATGATTTTAACTCAATAAATTTGTTTGAAAGATTTTCAATTTCCATTTTTAAAGAAGTATTTTTGCTTGCCTACCTTCAAACAATATTTATATAAACATTTATATTCTTTTTTGAAGTTTCTCATATATAGGCAATGATTCATCACATGATTTATCACTATTAAAATTTAATGCATTTGAAGTACTTGTAGTTTTAGAATTTATGTCACCAATGCTATGAGTCATATAGCAAAGATTTACCTCCTCATTGCATGAGTCTTTATTTGAAGTGCTTGAGTTAAGTTAATCCCATGGTATAGCCTTCATAGCTTTTTTCTTCTTCTTTTTCCTTCTTGATTCCTTTTTACTTGAATCACTTTTGTATTTCTTTGAGCCTTGGAATTTCTTTGCAAGCTTTTTGTCCATCTTTAGAAAATTTTCAAGTTTTCTAGTGATGAGCTTCATATCACGATCTTCATCCTCTTCATCACTAGAACTCTCATTTGATGCTTTTAAGACAATCATCTTCCCTTTGTTGAGCTCGATTTCTCTATCATTGATTGCCATCTCATAGGTAAGGAGTGACCCGATGAGTTCATCCAAGGTCATCTTCTTTAAGTCTTTAGCTTCCATGATGGCTGTAGCTTTAGTTTCCCATACTAATGGCAAACCCCTAGGCACTTTTCTCAATAATTCATAAGAGGGATAAGTCTTTCCAAGAGCATTCAAAGAATTAATTATGTGAATAAAATGAGTATACATATCAGAAATTAATTCATAATCATGCATTTGAACGATTGGTATTCACTAGTCAATCTATCTATTCTTGAATCTCTAACATCTTCTGTTCTTTCGTATGTGATTTTAAGCTTTTTTCAAATTTCTTGAGCACTTATGCAAGTCATAATTCTATTATACTCATTTGCATCTAAAGCACAATATAAAACATTAATAGCACTTGAATTAATTTGCAAAAGTTTCATATCATTATCATTTAATTCATGGTCAGGTTTAGAAACTTTATTTCTATCTACCATTTTCATTGGAACATAATCACCATTTACAACAACTTGCCAAGCATGCTAATTCATATTTTGAATAAAACGTTTCATGTGCTGTTTCCAAAAAGTATAATGCATGCCACAAAATAAAGGAGGTCGTGCGGACGATTGTCCCTCACCAAAAAGAGATGCACTAATTTGAGCCATGAATCTTTTTACAAAAACTTTTTAAGAAAAATGTGACCTGGTTTGATACCAATTGATAGTATATGTGCACTCCCAAGAGGGGGTTAATTGGATATTAAAAAAAATTTATTGTTCAAGTATTAGAAAACAAATATATCTTTCAATTCACATATAAGCAAGATATTTTAATTCACGAGTATATTTTCAAGTATATTTTCTTGCTAGAGGATAAAAGTACAAGTTTTAAATTATCTTATAAATAAGATTCAAAAACATTTGAGAGAAGATTTAAGCACAAGTGTAGATGTTAATCAACCATATTTAAAACCTTTTTGTTTGAAGATTAAAGTGCAAGGGTATATTAATTTTAAATCACAATATTACAAGATTCAAAACTTTCTTATTTGAGATTTTAGAATGCAAGTAAAAGATTTAAAACGTAAGTTTAGATGAAATCACTAGATTCAAAGCTTTCTTAATTTACAAATTAAAATACAAGTATGAAATTTAATAGTGAATGATTCAAGTATAAATTTTAAGTGTTGTGATGCAAATATAAACAACAATATAATAATGAGAATGAAAACCAAAGCGAGATAGAAATACGACACCACGATTTTTACAAGGTTCGACGCAACGGCCTACGTCCTTGCCTCAAGCTAATCGTTATGAGAATTTTCACTATCCATCAATCAATAGGCGGAGCACCTTCTCTCCTTAGTCTAGGTAGAGTAGTCTCTCTTGAGAATGTTCCCTTCTCAAGTTCTTTCTTAGAGGCAGAGTTTTCTCTCTCCTACAATAGGTGGAGTGGCCTCTCTTGAGAATCACCTTCTCAAGTTACAACAAGAATACAAGAGTAGAATCCAAATTAGATGTACAAGATCAGCTCCTTTAGCGAGCAAATGAATACAATAAAAGCACACTAATATTCACTTCAAAGGATATACAAGTGGAAAGCTCAATGGAGAATTTCTAAGGTTTTCTCTAAAAAATATTTCATAAAAATGAAGAATTTGAAGAACAAATTTGATATTTATGAGAGAGTTGATTTGAAGGTTTGTAGTGTATAAAATCAGAGCTCAAAGGCTCTATTTATATAGGCCAAGAGTTCGTACTAGCCATTGGGCCAAATAAGAAAATGTCAAACTAGCCGTTAAGTTCAAAATTCAAAAATTAGCTTATTCGGTCGATTGAAGAAGCTAGTTTGGTCGACTGAACTTTACTTCAGTCGACTGGATCGAATGATCAGTCGACTGGACCGCGACTGCTCAATTTACCCGACTTTAAACAACCAAAACTCTTTCATCCGGACTCCGAATAGGGTCATTCTTGTGTTTAAATTGAAGCACCGGAAGTATACTTTTCAATGGTTCAAACCTCATAGAAAAATTCATTTTTTACAAAAATTTATGGCCAAAATACCGAATGTATGTCAATTTTTTTCACACAATTTTTGCATATTTTTTGCCAACTTTTTTTGAAACATTTTAAAACATATTTTATACTTTTGAAAATGATTGTTGGCCTAACTAGGTTTCAAGTCCTTTAAGTCTTTTTCTTTTCTTCTTGGTTTTTCTCGTGCTCCATGGATCTTAGTCGCTTGAATATGATATTTATGCTTCATGGCTTTTATTTTGCTTGCTCAATTGCGCTTGTGTCATTGAAGTCCTGTGAACACACTCAATTTGGACAATTAGAAGCTTTGGTTTGTTATCATCAAAATAGGTTAAAACCTAGTTAGGCCAACAATCCATTCTTGAACCTTCTACAACTTATCTCCTTATCAGGTATAAGTTGGGTGGTATATCGTGACAATTTTATGAACTTCATCTTGAATTTTGCCACAGTCATCCTTCCTTGTTTCAGGTTAATGAATTCTTACTCCTTCTCATGCTTGTAGTTTATAGGCTTGTACTACACGTCGAACGTTTTCTTAAAACGATCCCAAGTGATTCTCTAGGATACAGGAGGTTCAACTCCTGACACCAGCATCTTCAAGAACTATTCCATGGCTTCTCACCAGTGGTATGTTTCTCCCCTAAACATAAAAGCTACGAGGTCAAACATATTATTCTCATCTACCCCCAACCTATCCAGATTACACACGGCATCCTTCAATCAATTTTTTACTTCTATAGGGCTAAGGGTTCTTATGAACTCCTTTGCACCTAGATCTTATTTGATTAAGGAGTTACTATTCCTCTCAGCTCGTATCGCGATCCAACTCGCGCTCTGTTTGGTCAGTCTTACGATTGCTTCCAACATCCTAGCAGTTGGATCAGGTTCCACCGATCCCGCTTGCAGAGATTTTTCTTGTTGTGCCTCATTATACTGGTTCAGGTTGAATAACACTCCGTCTGAGTTTTTCCATACTCCTTTTAATTGTAGGAAAGCTATGACTTAGGGCTCGACACAGGAGTCCAACTTATAAACATACGAAAAAGAAAAAGCTGTCTATGAAAGGTTTTAACGACACAAGGTTTGTCCCCCTTAATATGATAACCCACTTAGACTTTGCAAAATGACATCAACACAAGGCCTCTCTTGGGTTATCTCCCCCATCTAATAACTTGCTTAAACTTCGCAAATTGAGAGCAATACAAGACCCCTCCTAGGTTATCGCCCTAATCTGATAACTTGCTTAGACTTCCAATTAGAATCCTGCGTTTGGAGAATGCGTTTCCCAAATGAACCTCAATGCCAGCCAGTCAGATGCCCGAAGGCAAAGGTATGATAACCCTAGGCCTAAACCACTCTTCTCAACAGACCGCGAGATAACACGCTTAACCTACGGTCCACCACAAACCACACTCTAACAAGTCTACAGAACCTATGACCTAAAGCTCTAATACCAAAATGTAACACCCCGCTCCCGCAAGGCACCAAACCTGTACAAAGGGATGTGATCCCATTGTAGATATGCGGCCAAAGAAAAAAATAAGGGATAAAGATATTAAGAGACCAAACAAGAACTTCTGAGCAACCACAACACCTTAACGTCAAAAGAGGTATACATGAGTCACTAGAATTTTTCCATCCTAAGGGCATACATTACTTCTAAAACATCAAAAACCTCAAGGTTCTTATACATGAAGCTATGCCAAAACTAAAAACTAAACAAAAGAAAACTGAACCAAAATTACTCGTCGACGCTTGTGGTGGACCAACTCCTAGTCGTTCCTGGTATCTGCAACCGCTGAGGTTATAGGAGAGCGCACTTAACATTATCATGAACATAAAAGACAATTACATAGTTAAGGATAACTCAAAACTCTTTCTAAAAATAGTTCATCACATTTTCTATGAAAATATAGAAACTGATACATTTGCTTGAACATGAAAATGTCATAGATTATACAGAACTTTCTCAGTATTACAAACAGAAATATGTTCCATGCTCAATTGCCACAAATTTAAAAGCATGACCACTTTCTCAAATCTAGACTCAAATCCCAATAATGTCCAAGTAGTCGTTAACCTCACGACCAGGAGTTCTGACGATACCGAAACCTATATTCGCAATGCACGGATAACAACTTGATGGAATGAGGGTCACTTTCTACCAAGAACGAGTAGTATGTGCCAACACCTGGCACTCAGCTCAAAAGCCTTAAAGGCGAAAACCCGCCGCTAAATGGGAAACCTCCCCAAAGGGACAAATGAAAAATCCATAGTTGGCTAATCTCCCTCATAACGGGATATAAAGGGCCAAAAACCATTGTAACTTGGCACTTTGGAACAACAGCACAACATTGACAATACTTTTATAATAACTTCATGCTAACTCAAAATATCATAGTTAGCACACTTGAATTAAAGACATCACGACTTTTGAAAACAATAGGTTCATGCGATCGTCAAACTGGTCATTATTCAAAACATACGCTTCAAAGCATTTTCATGCATCATTTGCATAAACTCAAGTTTAAGATAATGGCTAAGCACTCTCACCTTATCCTATACACAAACGAATTGGGAATTTATCAACGAGCTAAGCTTGTTCCTTGGGTAACAAAACTTCTATGCCTATCAAGAAAACGTGATTTAACCGTCAACACGGAGTTCTACCCCTCTTAAAACGTGAAGTACTAAAATGATTCTTTCCGTTGAATGTTTTCTTAATTTTAGGGACCATGGTTACTTTCTTTTTAGGTTTAAGGGATACTGCGCACTTGCCCAATCCTTCACTTGTTTAAGGATTAACTTAACCATTTATTACTCTTTCCCAATCATTAAATTTTAAAGTATTGTAGCATTTTGAGGTACTTAGACTTGCAGTTGGATTATGATGTTTGGTGCCAATTTATATTAAAATATTCTCTACAATTTTTATGTCTTACACCAAGGCCAAAACCTAAGGCAACTAGATGAAAAACGTGACGGAAACGAAAACGGTTCAGCACTTGCTCAGAGATTTGGTTCGAAAAGTGTCTCTGTTGGTCTCGATTTTGGGGTATCAGATCAAGTCCTAATGAGCTCATTTTTGAGTATGTTCTAGATAAACATGTCCCCTACAGGTTTCATGTTTAGAGAAAAGGGTAGTTGTTTGGAACAAGTTAGACCTTCTGGTCATTTTAGAAAATAGATTCTGTCAGCCGCCAAAATTTAGCAGAGCTGGTTTTGGACAGAGGGTTTGAATCGGTTTTGGGAAATCATCCCAAGGCTTTAAGGTCTGATTTTTTGGTAGAGAGTATTTCAATATGTTATCTATAAAGTCATGTAGACCACTGTTGGAATAGATCACTAAAAATATGGGATTTGGGCTACACAAAAATATGTGACAGAAGTGTCCAATGAGGGTGGAAACACAATAGAGAGTTTCAAAGGGGTTTTGACTATCCAAACTCATTATTTTGTACTCATGTTTGGTGGGTAGCTATAAATACACGTTTTCTACAACTTTTCTATTTTTTTCCAAAACTTGGATCTCATTTTAAACTAGGGTTTTTAGGTCTGCAATGTTTACTGGTCTAAAATCGACACAGTTACAATATTTCGAGTTCTACTTACTCAAAAGTGCTAAAACTAATTTTGGATGAAAGATAATACAAAAACCTAGGTCTAGATATAAAGAACACGCTTATAGCATTTTCAACATTGAGTTATGATATTCCAAATATCAGGGCAGAAAGCTCAAAATGCCCAAAACTCAGCCCTATTTTGGTTCTAGCCTCTTAGTGTCATGTATGTGAGTTTTTGACCCATCTTGTTTGTATACATGTGTTGTACTTCAATATATCAATATTTTAGAGCTTATAGTAGTCATGGAGCCCATGGAAAAACCCACACCAACTCACAAATTCAACATTCATACCGAACAGCCACAAAAACCAACCATGATGCCTTTATTTTTGAGTTTTCAGTTCTTGATCTTTGATTTGTGTTTCAAAATAATAGAAGAGTTATTTGATACGTATAAAATTAGAAGTGTTAGAGCCTTGATTACCTAGTTTAGAAGTTGTTTCTTGATAATGGAAAACCTTGGACTTAGCTTTCAAGCTCCATGGATCCTCCTCCTTCTTTCTTCTTCTTTCTTTTTCTTTCTTCTCTTTTCTTCT